>DVYP01000001.1:0-16336 GCA_018236145.1 Emesis heterochroa
CATTATAATTTATATTACAAATTGTAGATTATCCCGAAGTTTTTTTCCAGTTTCTGTTCCAGTTTTGATTTAAAGTTTTCTAAGGAGAGGGACTGAATTTGTTTGGGAACCGCATATAACAAAACTAGCGAACAAGCTTGCTTCTGTTCATTGATTCATCAAACAGGAGCCAACGGGTCCCCTTGACGCACCCTTCTTCCCACTGATACAAATGAGCTTTTGACCGCACTCTCCGACAACTCAGTGGACGCTGACTGGAACAAACGAGCGAGCGAGTCATATACATAGAACAGCTTGGGCAGTCCCCTCGCACCAAGTAGCTTTAACAGTGCCTTGTGGGATACTGTGTCGAATGCCTTGGAGAAATCGAGCATCGCTACGAGGCACCAACGCGATCGAGATCGGTCGATACTCCCCCGGACCCGCAGGGGCATCCGTCTTTGACACGAAGATTCTCCAGCACTGCCTCAGTGGTTCGGAAACTTCGCCTGCCGACTTCCAGACATTAAATATTTTCGCCTTATAACATAAAGGAACTAGACGCAACTCATCACATCAGGAGCCATTATGTCTCAAAGGTTAGACCCTTTCACCTCCTCAGGAGTGATCGGATCCCACAGCTGGGACATGTTTGAGATTGAGCTTCCGTATTACCCCCCGGACTTGAAAGCCCGAAGAGCTTCCAGTGTGATTGACACAGCTTCGAGGATCTGTCACCTAAAAACTACTCTGAAAATCTATGATATCAGCCGCTATCTGTCCACAACAGTTCTTGAAAAGTTCCTGCATTCTTGCGTACTGTATTCATTTCGTCATTTCGCGCCCACTATGCATTTGCTTAACCATCTCACAACTTTCCTTCCTACCCTAAACCGCGCTTTGCGCCTTACCACATTCGCGAGGAGCGCTTCGAGACACTTGGCCGCCTGTGTCGATATCTCAAGTGAGAGCGCGACATTAGGAGTCACATTCCGCTAACCTTTGGCTGTGCCGCAGAGGGGGGCAAAGCGTCCAAATTCCCGTTTGCATTCAGTGGCACAGAGGATTTATCCATTTCCGGCTGGCACGCTTGTGCCTGCCCGTCATTGTTCTTATATTCCCGCCGGCACGCTTGGACCAGGGCTTTATATTTATCACTTCTCCCTTTCCCGTTCTCTCTTTGTTTGCGGCCAAGGTTCTATTCGGACCCGGAAGCTCAGCAAGCCAGTATTTTCCTTGCGTGCCCTTGCCTTGCCCTTCTCCTCCCATAGCCGCGCCTCCTCTTTGAACCATCTCCGCTTCTATATGTTAGGAACGGCCTCGGTTCTTGTGGATGGATGGAAAGGATGGACCCCTCTCTTATGTACTCCCAAACCTGTTTTAGTGGTAAAGGATATATCGTAAATTGGACAAATCCACTCCAGCGCCAGCCCGGCTAAAGGAAAACGCTATACTTGAAGGTCCGGAGACCAACCATCGGGGCTGCTGCTGCCTCTCCATGCACAGCCTCTCCCCGGGTTTTCCCCTCCAGATGTTGAGGTTTTGCACACCCCAAAGAAAACCCGGCGGACAAGCCAGACTACCGCCCGCGCCACCCGGTTGTAGGGGCGGCGCCGATGGTGATGAAATAACGTGCCGAAGGGCATTTCTGTCCCCCAGTGCGAGTTAATGAGTCACACGGCTTGGTGTACAGTGTTCTGTGCCTCCAGCAAATGCATGCATATATATATAACAGAAATTATTCAAGGTCTTGATCCTAAGACACAATAATTAAAAAAAAATAGATTCATGACAAGGCTTAACTGAGCTTACTATTTAAGTGGGTAAAGAAAGGTCGAATGCAAATGATAATATGCGTACCTATCCATGCAATACTTGCGTTTATTGGTGGCACAGAATACTATGCATCGAGCCGTGCGACTCTTTAACTCGCACTAGGGGGCAGAAATGCCTTTTGGCACGTTTTTTCATCGCCGTCTGCGCCGCCCGGCTTCAGGGGTGGGGTGGCGGTCTGGGTTGTCCACCGGGTTTTCTTTATAGTGTGCCATGCCTCAACATCTGGAGGGGCAGCAGCCCCGATGGTTGATCTTCGGTTGATCTTCAACCTTCAAGTGTTGGGGCCTAGCAAGAAACACGCGCGAACCCGGCGCTCAGGCCAACCTCCCGTTCTGTTGGGAAAACCGGAGGGATAAATTTACAATGAATAAAGAGAGGAAAATTTATGATCGCCTAGCCTTCCAAGGGAGACGGGGAGCCAGATTAATATCAACTCGGAGGAAATCACTGGCGATAGCCGAGTAAGCCAGAGGGCCCTGGAGTGCATCTGTCCAATTTGCGTGACGGGCACATCTTGTAGAGGCAAATGACGAGGCCGCTCCAAACGTGAAGAAACGCCAATGGTGCGAAGAGGAGTTGATGATCTTGGCGCGGCTGTTGGAGGTGAAGGGCAAGCAAGGATAAGATTCGCCTGCCGAGCTTCCGGGTCTAAATAGGACCTTGGAAGCAATCAAAGGGCAGAGGAGAAGTGATAAAAATATGAAATCCTGGTACAAGCGCGCCGGCTCGAATATAAAAACAATCAAGGGTAGGCACAAGCGTGCAAGCCGGAACTGGATAGATGCTCTGTGTTTGAGACACCTGAGATTTCGGCACAAGCGGCTAAGTGTCTCGAAGCGCTCCACGCGAGTGTAAAAAGGTGCAAAAATGGGTTGTGAAGGATAGTTGTGAGGTGTTTAGGCAAACGAATAGATCACAATTAGTAGAATAGATAGCCCACAATTGCAAAGTTTAGCTTCTTTTATTGCTCGGAATTTCAAGTCCTCCACACAACACCAGGGAAAGGAGCAATAAAATTATCTCTATGATTTCCTCTCTAATCACATTTTAAGTTTCCAGCTAATCCTATGCTGAATATAATTGAGGTTTCTCTCTCGCTTGAGTTCATGGTAGCGGGTTCCTTGCGCTGGGTTAAAATGTAGAAATTCTGCCTATATTTAGTTTTGTAATTTGAAAACTTAAGTAGAATAAAAGTCCTCAGATATGCTGCGAGTGTTCGTTGGTTGAGAAGTTCAGGCACGTCAACTGTACTATTCATATTTTTTGTTAAAAATACCAAGTCTGCTACTTTTCTAGGTTCAGAAAGTGGATGTAAATGAAATATCTTGCATCGGTCATTATATGGTGGTAGATAAAGCTTGGATCGATATTAGACGTACCTTAGAAATTTCTTCTGTATATTCTCCAGAGGATTAATAAAAGTATTATAATTTGGATTCCAAATTTGGGAAGCATATTCGAGATGGCTGCGAACAAAGGCACAATACAGAATTTTTATGGTTTTAATATTTATGAAATCAGAGGAAATTCTAAGAATAAAACCAAGGGCTTTAAACGCCTTACTAACGATGTGTTGAATATGGATATCAAACAGAAGTTAAGAATCAAAAATAACATTCAGGTCTTTGACGACACCAACTCTGGAAATATATTTTGCATGCGATAGCTTATAGTCAAATTCATTTGGATTCGGTTTTCGTGAGAATGTGCGTACGCAGCATTTAGCCACATTGAGATCTAGTTTATTTGATATACAGTAATTTTGAAAGCGATCTTCTTGCAACAGGTTGACATCTGCACAAGATGTCGGATGTAAGAAAGGTTGCCATACTTTTTAAACTTTTTAAGATATTTAGCTTTTTCCTTTAAAGCTTTTTTTAAAGGGCTTTTAAACCAAGGCGGATATTTACACTGACTTAATTGTCTTTAATGGAGTAAAAGAAGACTGAAGTCTGTTAAGTAATTAATAGTTTTTGTTGCAATCCACCCGTGTTTTGCTCGTCCGATGGGTCTTTAAAAGAAAAAAAAATCTACCTGTATAAGTAAGAAGCGACAGCTCGTAACTTTCACTGCAGATTTTAAATTGCAAACATTTCAAATTTGTTCATTACCTCCCTGGTAGGGAAGTAATGAACTTCCCTCATTACCAGGGAAGAGTCCGTATTTCTTGAAATTTGCTCACCAAACTTGCATACCTCACGATTTGATTGTCCTTTTTGTCCTTGCTAGCTGTCGATGGTTCTTGTCCACGTATGTGAAAAGGTTGACAATATGAACCGATTGAGTTTCGAAATGACAAGGATAATGAAGATAATCTTCAATTTTTTATGAGTTTTAATGTCACTTGCACGCGTCCACTGAAGTAAACAAATACATAGGTTACCAAGGTGGGTTTTGTTAAGTGGAAGAACATTTGTTAAAAATATTTGGTGGTTTGTTTGTAAAATATTATGTGTTTACATGCTGGAAACGTGTGGGCAACACAAGATAGTCGATCACACTGCCAACCATGCCAATAGGTATTTCTCACGAACATTCCTTTCCCATCTACCTATACAGACATTTAAGTACCGCCATGTAATAAACTTGGATTATCATTCCTAGCATTTATATTAACAGTAAGACTTGCAGATAAATTATTACAATTGTACATTACAAGTAAGTCTCTCTTTAATCTTAAATTTAATAAAAATGTTAGATGAAACAATATCAAAGCAATAAATATTTTTGCTTCCGTAGAATTTATTTAAAAAGTAATAAAATAGTATTTCTTGGAATAACAAAATTTAAAACAAACGCCATTAAATCAAAGTTAGGTTAGGTTAAAAAATTACATTAGCTATAACTGTATAATTTATACAATAATAATGGACTAATCAACAAAAACTCTGGACATATAAATGCAATATATTTTTATTCTATGTAAAAAAACAATTGCTTTAATATTTTAAAATAAAATATTTGAAATTAACAAAATAACCTGAAGATGGTGATTAAAAATAATAATAAAATGACAAAAATATATCAGTTCAGAATTGGTAAAACAACACATGAGACCAAAAGACCAGAATAAATTATTATGATAAAATATATTTGCGACCATTACAATTTTTTTATACTTTCCTTTGTTGGCGTTTAGTGAAACTCCATCGTACTGATTATTTTAAAATATAGCACTTGTGCTGTTTTACGATGCATAGTATATATTTGTTATTAATAAAATAGCCAAACGGTTTCACATTTTACGGCATCACCAGGGCTAGCACATAAACGATCATTACCATTTTGTTTATTTGTATCTCCAATTGTTGTTGATTTTCCACTGTTTCTTCCACCATTTTCTGTTGAGCTTCCTCCGTTATTCCCGCTTGTTATATCGTAATCAACATATCATTATCTGCCAGCATTGACTGTGCTGGAGTCTGCACTCGTCCTGCGAAACGCCCCATATTCCTGTGGAATCTACGGTTACTGCACCATCTTAAAGGCCGCTCACCATCTCAACAACGCAATTCTGTTTGCGCCATGTTAGGCTTGGTTTCTAGTAGCTGGTACTCCGTGTCTGAGTAGTAGTTTCAAACTTGCCACCAATGCCAATATCTTTTTTCCGTAGGTGCTCACCGTGATCTTATCCGCGCTGTTTAATTTGTTTGCTGTCTTAACTGCTTCTATTTTACTTGTAACGCTTTTCTGTATTAGCTCCATTAGTTCGATCTTTGTATTCCTAAATTTAGATAAACAATACTGTCGATCGGCTAAATCCAGATGTTAAAGCCTAACTGAAATATTGTTTAATAAAGTCAAATGCTTATTCCGTAATCATAACTACCGGACCGTCAGTGTTCCCACAAATAATTTTAGGCATCAACAAATCGAATAACTGGGTTATTCCATTTTATATGCTCGTGTTTGAATTATTATACGCGTGTTAAGCAGACATGTTCATGCTCGTGATATGCTTTTGGCTGGCCCCTCATTGTGTTTATCTATACAATTTTCAATGTCCATATCTAGTACATAGGCGTTCTTTTCTTTAAAAAAGTGTTATATTGACAAGTGACGTTGCAATGTCTAAAGAATCACGACAATCTTCCAAGTCCGTAGCATTACTTTAACATACCTGCAAGAACTGGACGGTTCGTGGTGCCTACCGGCCTATATGCTTTATATAAAATACCAAAACCCGGAACACCACAATTTCTAAGTGGGCAACCCAAAATAAATAGATGGTGATTAAATATAATAATTAATTGACAAAACATATCCAGTTCAGAATTGATGAATCAACACATGAGACTAATAGACAATACATAACTTATTTGTTAAAGTACGTACATTTTGAATTCTGTGCCTGGCAACACTGCTAACCCGCCATTAATATTGTATAAAATATAATTTTTGGCTTCTTGTTACTTGTCACTTCTGCATTTTACGTATTAGTACAAATAAAATTGATCAACTTAATTTGGTAGTTGTGATTTGTCCTAACCCATCAATATGATTATGACAAAAATATGTTATTATTTTGTTTATTTCCGTCTCTATTATCTGTGGATCTACCACTTTTTCTACCGCCGTTTATGTTGAGTTTCCAACGTTGTTCCCGCCGGTTAGACTGTGAGTAACTTACCATCATCAGCCGGCATTGGCTTTATTGAGTCAGCACTTATTCTGCGAAATGCCGCGTATTCCTGTGACACCTATGTTTACTGCACCATCTCAATGGACGCTCTCCATCTCAACAATGCATTTCTAATTGCGCAAAGTTAGACTTGGCCTCTATTAGCTGGTACTCCGTATCTAAGAAGTGGAGTTTTAAATCTGCCACCACTGCCAATATCTCTTTTCCGTAGGTACTCACTGCTACCTTATGCGCGCTGTTTAATTTGTTTGCTGCCTTACCTGCTTCCATAATTCCTCGACATTTGAATAGTTCGAGATTTGAATTCCTAAATGTAGATACATAAGAATGTCGATCGGCTAAATCCAGATGTTTAAGCCTAACTGTAATGTTGTCTAATAAAGTCAAATGCTTATTCCGCAATCATAATTACCGGACCGTTAGTGTTACTACAAATTAATTCATACATCACACTAGCATCAACGACTCGAGTCCAAGGTATTCCATATTATACCATACACTCATAAATTTGAAACCACAACGCTACCCATAACTGCCGTCTCCACTGCGTGTCAAGCAGACATGTTTTTGCTAGTACTATACATACATTAGGCTCGATCCTCTTTGTGTTTATCTATACAATTTTCAATATGCAAATCTATTACATAGATTTGCACATTGAAAATTTCTTCTTTCTTTAAAATACTCAAATCACTTCTTTTCTTTAAAATACGTTGATTAAGTTCTAAATCCGCAGCATAAGTGAAACGAACCTGCAAGAACTGAAAGGTCCGTCGTGCTTACCGACCTGTATGCTTTGATGAAGATTTCTGTGACTTGAGTGCTTTAACACAGCGTTGCGTACAGGGAGCACCGCCAACATTCTGTAAAGCACCACTGTCGCGTAAGCCATTGTAGACACGTATAGGCCCTTGCACGAGTATGTAGATTTCAGTGCCTCACTCTCCAGGTAACCAATGTTATCCTTGCAACCTTGACGAAAAATTTAGTGACCCTTTCGTCTATGTTAATTGCATATCCCCTGGAGTTTAGGGGATACTCTTAATACGTCCGCATGGTCAATGCTTCTTAAACTACCGCCACTCATTCTTATCACAGAAGACCGCTAGAGCCTACCAGAAGTAGGTTAAACTTTGAAATAACTCCTTAAGTTTTTTCACAAATACTACAACTTCGTAATTATATAAACACGGAAAAGTTAATATATTAACTTTTCTAAAGTAAGGCTCACAAGATTCCCTAAATCTAAGCTTTAAGGCTGATCTAATACACCTCTTCTGACACCTGAACACTCTGTCTCTATTTTAAGTGCTTGAATTACCCCAGTAGATTATTCCATATATCAGACTACATGTTACATATCCATGATAGGCAGTAAGTACTGAGTCGTGACTCAGTACTTACTGCCTATCATGCTTGCTATTTATGCTAATTTGTACAGTGCATATGAAAATCGATTTAATTTTAAGCATACTGCATCGACTTGGTTTGACCAGCTTAATTTAGAATCCACGTTCACGCATCAAAATCTTGCGTCCTCTACGATCTTATTGTTTTTTCCAGCGTATTCAATGTTGATATTACAAGATATTGTCGTATTATTTTTAAAAATCATTAAATTTGTTTTATCTAAATTTAGATTAAGGTTATTATTGTGTACTTGTGAACATGTAGTTACCATGGCAATATTACTATTGATTGCATTGGCATAAGGTCATCCACAAAATTACGTCACATGATTTCATAAATTTTTGCCTCCTCTCCACCTCCTCTTCCCCGCCCTTGTCACAGTTGGTCACATTTCTGAGACTCCCTAGTGTGACGCCGCATATTTTCCAAACTTACATTTAGAAACTATTGAATGAAAACAGCGCTTCCGAAATTTGTTTTATTTCCATTTAAATATTTTTTAATAATATTGACATTAAATCAAAAAATTAACAAAACATAAAACGATTGACTATGTTTATTTACGAAATTAACAAGACAAAACATATTAATAGAATTATATTCAACTTAAAGATACAAACTTGATAATCTTGAGTCCATTGACTTTAAACCCACTCCTTTAAATTATTTATAACTGGCATGGCAGCCACTTCTTTCTGGTTTGGGTTGATAATGTCAGAAACATTAGTTGTGTCAAAACCTTTTTCATCCAACCATACAGTATCATCGTCATCATCCACGCAAAGAAGATCTCTGGCACGTCTAGCAGCAATTTTTTGAGGACAAAACTTAGCGATACGTAAAACTTCTTGTTGCCTCTTATGTAATTGTTTGTGTTGATTAGTGGCCTTGCGTGATGCAAAATATAGATCACAGATGCCACATGATAGCTTAAACAAGTATGCTTCGATATTGCTATTGCTAGGGCAATAGCTATTATACAGAATTTGCTTCAAATGTGATGACGCTCGGAGAGCTAAAGCTAACTGAAGTAATAGTGGAGCGAATTTACTTTCGGAGTCATCTTTTTCTGTGGTTACGTACCCGTTTGACGTCTGACTAATTAAAACCGGTAGTGGTAAGAACCCCTGTCGCTAGTCGCGAAAGACTGGATCGTCGCATACCACAATATAAGACAACCTCGCATTTAACTCTTTGTAATAAATATTGAGATTCGCGCACATTATTTGCGTACCAAGTCGCATCACTTTTCAATTCTTTAGCCTGTTCAAAATCTTTCTAGTATCTGTTGGCACAATGTATTCTGCAACCACAGGGAAATCATCAATGATCAATTGGCTCCAAATATTAGCCAGCACAATGCCTGCACTTTCAAAGTTTCGTTTTTCTAACTCTAAATCAGTAGTCCAATTAATGGAATCTAGATGTGAACCGAAATTGACATATTTTAATACAACACCAGTAAGTTCGCGGCTAAGAGGCGCCATTCTAAGTTCCACTCTGTTCATAGTACTTCTACATTTGTTGCAATGTACATAGCATCCCAATCAAAGTCTTTAAAATGTTGTATAGCGGAACCTATAACTCGCTCGTATCGTGGATTTTCGTCTCGACCGCCATCGCAAGTAAAAATAAATACGGGTTTTACAAAGCCTTCTCGAGTTCTCATAAACTTTTCGAAAGCATGCACTTTGGAGAGTCTATGAATGTCTGTGGCATGAGCATTAGGTGAAGAATGTTATCCACTACGAATTGCTACGTATGTAGGCCCAGAATGTGTCACAGCTTCAGGTTTCCCTTTACCGTATTACCTGCATAGACAGAGGGAAACTTGAGATCGGGTAATTTTAAACGATAATTGAGGTGCATTAATATATGCACCTCAATTATCGTCGTGCGTCGAAAATTGCAATCTGCTGTATGAGTTCAAGTATAGTAGGACTGGTTTTCTTCTACTCTAGGCCGACCAATAGAATCTCGAATTTTTAGAACTGCTTTCATTCGGTATTACTTTCACAAAGCTCTAAAACTTTTTGTTGTTTCGAGTCACGACTTTTTTTTGGCGCGCTGCTGCGCTAATCTTTCGCTTCAATATATTTTTTTCAAGCTTAATTTCTTTCCTCAAAGTTGCTATTCTTTTTATTGCTTCATATATAGCTATACCAGTATTGCGTGCGAACAACAAGCTATTAAGCTCAGATTCTAGAACTACTATTTAGTTCCTAGAAGCACTCTGGCGAGGCTTTGGTTTACATCCAATACCGGTTGTAACTGGCATTCACTGGATTGTATAAAGATACCTTTAGTGTCTTCTGGGGTTTTTTCCTGATTATTTCTCTGTAATTAAAAAGAAACAAGTAAAGTGTTGTTTATATATGGCCATTTCCTAACCTTCATATTATATTTTTCAAAATGTACTGTTTTTCTAATTGTATTAAAGTGGATGATTTTAATACAATTAGAAAAATACTACCTTTCGGGAGTACCCCTATTAATAGATAGAAGAAGACACTAACCTATTTTTATAGTTTAACGAATCTTTTTTATAGGTTATTGAAAGTCTGTATAATCTGCATATTACAATAACATTATTATTTACAGTACTTTTAATATAAATGAAGCAAAGTAATTACAAATTTGAAATCAAATTATTTTACTGAAAATTATAGTGACGTCATGGTGATGATCTTATAAATGTGTTTATATTTGTTCAAATAATAAATATAATTATGATTATGAACCCTACTTGAAAAGTTTATGACAAAATTACGAGTAGATGGCATAGCTAGCTCGCTAGGCTGAAAATTTTGATATTCTGCGTAGAAAAAAAATTATGATTCTAACTTATACTATATGTTTTAAAAAATATGTAACTGTCTTCTTCTCTTAGCACAATAATATAATATATACAATTATTGTAACAAAAAAATACAGTTACTTCGGTAAATATACAATTTCACTGGCACAAAATTCATTTGAAAAATTTTGAGATTTAAAGTTTTTTGGCGCGATACCTTCGATCTGTATTTCATCGTACCTAAAACTTGTCTACAGAGTATAAGAAAAACGTTATACAAAAATATTCTCTATTTAATCAAAATAAGGCTCAAAGTGGAAAGGGCGGTCAGCGATAATAAGAGCGTGAGTGCCGGCTTGCCCACGTCGTTCAAAAATCAATAATAATTATTTTGTATGGAATTTAAACAATAATCGAATGTAATCACTTATCGTTTCCACCCTGCATCCATCAGCTCTACCGAGTCAGTTTAAATTGGTTATTATTACCAGATTCAAACTTACTTTTACATCTTCGGACTTTAGTTGTATTTGTGATGTTGACGACGAAGATATTTTGGAAAAAAATTATAAGTGTTGCTTTCTTTCTCATCATTTTTATTTGCAATTCTTTGATTTTAGATTCTACTTTAGTTTAAGCTGCACTGTATGTTTCATATCATTTACGGTAAAGATTACCTAAGTTACTTTTTTTTGTTAACTTTAAACTTATTTCATAAGTAAAAATCAAAAATTAACAGAACTAAGAATGATGTTGTTTCATTCGTAAAAATCAATGGTTAATGAAATGACGGCATTTGGCGGCGGCCGCCTATGCGGTCGGCCCGTAACACTAGTAGAGCGAGTGGTAGACAAATCAATTGGTATCTTAAATTTACACATATATTAGTATATGTTTTTGAGGTTTTCGTATAATAATAGTTTAAAGTTCGTGTTTTAACACAGATTATAATAAATTTTTAAATGTGACGTAACGAAATTTAGGACCCCTCCTACCCCCTTGTCACACAATGACACATTTCGGCGACCCCCTCCCTCCCCCTAAACTTGTGACTAAATTTATGGATGGTCCCCTAAGCCTCCATGTTTTTCTCCTTATTTCGGTAATATAATTGTAAAGTCATCTACAAACAACACCATAGGGTATTCTAGTGCCATATCAAATTTATTAATATAAGCAACAAACAACAGAGGCCCTAAAATACTCCCTTGGGGAACCCCAAGTATAACTTTCTTAGTTCTTGAGAAATATTTTTTCTGTAATTTGGTAATATTACTGATTATATATTTTTTGTTTTTTGAAAACGATTTTCCAAATATAATTTAACTAGGATTAAAATATTACCTCTTACACTAATTATGTAACATTATCTAAAGTCTTGGTTAGATCCATGTATAATGCACTAACAATTTTGTTATTCTTCAAATTAAAACTAACCAATAAGAATTTAAAAATTGCTTAATTGATCGTTTTATTTTTTCGAAATCCCAATTGTTCATCCACTAACAAGGCCTTTTCCCCAAATATGTAATAAAACTGTTATAATGAATCCTTTCAAAAATTTTTGAAAACACGGGCAACAAAGCGACTGGTCTATAATAGTTAATATCTTCCTTGTCATTTTTCTTAAATAGCCTAATAGCCTTAACTAGCTCCACAAAAAGTAATAAGTCCTCAGCGACGCTTAGAGATTTCAAAAATCGGTTCAAGTGATATGAACAAGTGCATTAAATAAGTGTTATACTTTAAAAGACGCGGAAGAAGAGGGTCAAACTATGTAGTAGCGCTACTATGTGGTTTTTCTGCTAGAGAAAAACAGAAAGATCAGAAGCAGCACTTAACTTATTAAAAATCCACTTAGCACTATTAAATACTGTATCAGAAGTTGTATTAGCACTCTGAAGTTCAACACAATTATAAAAGAAAATTGTAAGAAAATCCCGAATATCCCGATAAATATAATTTTCGAAATGGGAGCGCGCGGAAACTAGTCTGACCGTTAAGACGAACCTACATACGACCGAGACATAGGGACTGACCCACTTCTACCCAAAGCCCTAACAACCATCATGGTTATACAGGCTTAATCGCGGGAGATGAACAGAGTTTGCTCTAAGTTTCTCTTTTCCGTTCACTTTAAACAAGACAAGTTTTTTCATCTCGATCTCTGGCCTCTATGACACCTCTCTCCTGAAGGGGTGGTCTTGCTGCACTCCCAATTAGGAACGGACGTTCACACAAACGTTGCTCGTTCGCCATCTTGCCAGATATATAATTCAATAATACGTAGTACCTTCATAGGCCAGCGATCTTCTCCTCCTAAATCAGCTTTGCGCAATCCTGCGAGTAGCTGGTAGTTTGCGGGCGCACAGACTGGTATTTGCCCCTAAAAGCTGGCCAAAAATATTTATTACCTCCAAGGCCAACTTAACTATATCTAGTTTTAATTTTAGCTTGGAAAAGGTTAAAAAAGACAAACGTAATTTAAATAAGCATTTCTTCACCATTTTCGTCAATACTTACATTTAAAATGTAATTTTTTATTAGTTAATTTAAAACGTCTGCCAAAATTGGTAGTTTTTGTTGTTTCTCTTTCTCGTGCCCGCCATGACAGGGTAGGAGGAGGATTTACAGGCGTAGTTGACACATTACATCCTAATATATTTGTTGCGGGCTTCTGTCGCTTCTTCAGACAATTTTCCAGTAGGAAGAACGGCTTCCGCTATCACTTTAACTACATAACTATGATACAGTATTTTATGTACCTTGTGTTGGAAACATTGAATAAAAGTTATACAAGGAAGTTATACGTATAACTTAGCTGTTTCTTGGCAATACTTTTTGAACGCCTCCAAGTTTATTTTAAAACCACAGCACAATGTATCCAAAATCACTTGCTTTCGATAAATTCAGTTTATGTCTATTAAGTATTGTTGTTGATATTTCAAAGTTCTCGAAAAAGCGTCTTAGCAAACGGTGTTTCCATCTTCGATGTTACCAAACTTTTCGACTATTTGTTTTTCGTCGGCAGTAAAGCGTACGTTCCAATTTTTACAGAAAATCTTTATTTGACTATATAATACAAATTTTAAAATATGAAACCGGTTGGCTATTTAATCAATAGTTAATATATAGTGTGTGAATTGTGAAACAGCACAAAGGCTATATTTCAAAATAATCAGTATGATGGAGTTTCACCAAGGGCGATGGACGATTGAGAGTATAAATCTATGTTTTTGTTTAAATTGATGCCTGATAATCGACAATTTCCGCTTTACATCAGTAATATTTTGGGCATTTTCTGTATTTTGATTAAGCAATTCTTGCTCCATAAATTGCAGTTTTATATAAAAAGTGGCGATATTTTTGCATTCTATTAAACTAAACAAATTATTTCGAGTCAAAACCTTCATCCCAGAAGAACAAAATATGAATCAAACTTAATTTACTGAGTAAATAATTAAATTTATTTTATTTTATAGTATGAGCCTATAGAAAAAAAACACCAACAATTTGAGGGTTGCGTTGGGGTGGCTGTTTTTTACTTTACTATAACAAACAAATACAATTATAACTTAAAAATGGTAAGAACTATATTAAAACTCCCTTTGATTTTCTAAAATATATTTTTTAGCAGATGTTTTTGTGGTTAACTCTCAATGAAATGACTAAAGAAAGACTGGAGATTAGATTAAGTTCCAAATAAAAAACAAACCTGGCCGCGCATGATATATATTGAAAACCAACACAAAATCATTTTTGAAGTTCCCGTTGTCCGATTTGAACGGGAGTGGTACTAATCGATCGGGCTTGGCGTGAGAAATACGAGGAATGTGAGATTTTAAGTCTACAACAACTTAGTCAAAAACTGGAGACCAAAAACTAGAATTTTTCGGTAATTTTGCATTTTTTTTGTATGGGATGGTACAAACATTTTTCAGGTTTTGGTGTCGAGGTGGTGAGGTAAGTATAGTTATGCAAATCCTTATTTTCAACTTTTACTTCATCCTGTAAAAGGCAAAAACGAACATGAGGTCTCCGCAAACAACCTCGAGTAGTGGAAACTTCTGCAACACGACTAATTCCATCATGTCCGGCTAAAGTTTTGCTATTCTTCCAAGACGCCGATTTAGTGCAGGAGTATGATCTTCGTGCGGTAAAACCAAATCACCAACTTTTAGACTGCCATGGTTAGTTGTAGTGGTGCCATTTTATGCCAAGCTGCAACTCGGATATATAGCCTTATTCCCATCTTTTCCAAAAGTTCCCTGTTCTATACGTGCATAATGTTGAAGACTGCTTTCCTTGATATCTAACAAGTTTGACGTCGGGATAGCTGTTAAATGTTTCCAATCAAAAAGTGTCCGGGACAAAGGAAGCTAAGGTCTTCGGGAGAGGAAGAGAGTGGACATAAAGAACTACTTTTCAAAATTGCCTCAACTTGCACAAATAATGTACTAATCTCTTCAAAACTTTCCTATTATTCTTCGAATTAAATATTTTGCAAAATTTATGCTAGCTTCCTCCAAAATGAGGAGCGTAACTTGGGGAAAATTTAAAATTGATGCCTACCTGAGATTTAAGGTCAGACAGAGGTTCCGAATTTTGCCTTAGGAACTTATTTAACCCTTTAGCGGTTGCAGTAAAATTATTTGGAAGTAAATGCTCTCGCTCAAATAAAAGTTTAGTTAGTCGGTGGGATGAGTCTAACACAATAGCATGTGTATTCTCATAATCATAATGTGATGAATTAATTCGTCCATCAACCCTTATAAAATTTTCTCTATCTATGAAGGTGAAAGAGGTAACAATTTAGATTTTTGGTTAATTAAAGTACGTTTTGATAACAATTTATAATCGTCAGGAAAGGATTCTTTTTGCACTGATAAACATAAAAATTTAAAGGAATCGTCAATTTCATAACAGCCAAATTACCCTTTTGTTTATTGTTTGTATTTTTCAAATTATATATTAATCTTTTAACATAAGCAAATACTCTTTCTAGTGTGGTAAGTTTTGAATATCTATTTAAATTTATTTCAGAATTTGGTATTACTATTGACAGTGATTTAACTTTAGGTAGAGCTCGATTCGTAGGTTGGAGTATATGCCACTCAGATTCATCGGAATATAAAAACTCGAAATCGCGAATTTGGCAGGCATTTACGAGGAGTACAGATTAAATTGGCTGGATTTGCGTTGGTGGGCACATACCGCCATGATAGTTTATTTGAAATGTCTATGATTTCTCCAACCCTATTTGCCACAAATGTTTTAAGTTTACTCGTGTCACTAGTTAGACAAGATAATACAATACTAGAATCACACCAGTATATTACCCGAGAAGGTCCGAATCTAATGGAATCTAGTACGCATTTTGTCTTTCTGGCAAAACAATGCAGCGCATAGCTCCAGACGTGGTAAGGTTGTTAGTTTAAGTGGATTGACTTTAGATTTGAAATGAAAAATAAATAAGAATATGGGTGTTACAGGTTATAAAATTTAATTATAGGTACCAACATATTCTACCATGATATGGTGTGCAAATTTAAAAAAAAACAAATTAATTTGTATTTTAAAGTATTATTTATTTTAAAATTTAATTTGAATTTTAAATAAATTATTTTGACTTCAATTTAAATATAAAGACATATTATTTTAATTACACCATA
>DVYP01000002.1:0-13893 GCA_018236145.1 Emesis heterochroa
AAATATATTACTCTAGCATGCGTCATTATCATGGTATAAAAATATATTACTTCTGTTAAATAACTACATCATATTTTGCTATGATCTAGGTACCTAATACCTATGTCACAGCGGCTAATACATTTATATGACAAGTGAATGCGGCGTATAACTCTATCATATTAGTTTTATTTTGTATTAGAAATAGCGTTTAATTGTATGAAAATTATTAATAAAATGAACAATATACAATCAATATATGCACTAACTCAAAATTGATGTAAACTGCTATCAAAACCTGGCTTCTAAAACTTAATTATAATGAGATCGAAGATATATTGACATTGGTCATATACAAATACACCCACTCATCTATACTTTTTCTCTTTACACAAACACACCCACAAACAAATTCTCAAACGAGTACACCCTACACAGACAAATATATACCCTACACACATACACATATACACGTTTGTTGCTTTTTGTTACTACATATAACTAAACTACTATTACTACAACTATGTTGCTTGTGTATAATGTAAATTTTACAAGATTGTTACACCGTAAAAAGACCCTGTTCTTTTTAAAACAGTTTATACTAGAGCAGGAGAAAGAGTTTGATTTAATCCTGTATGAATGTTGATAAAGTTTTTATTTGGTATGTATTTTTTAAAGAATTTCCTCCATTAAACTATTGTTTTATTAAGTTATTCATTTTATGAAACTTTCATACATATAAAATTATTTTTTAGTTCTAACACGTCAACAATTAAGTTTAAAAATTGACAGAGAAATACAACCAGCGTGTCCAGGCCTAATTAGGCTGCCGACAGATTTCTGATTATAAAATTGGAATTCAGACTTGGAATGTTTGCCAGAACACGCCTAATATCGATTCGAAATGTCAATGTCGTTGTATTTTCATCATGTATGTGACGACTGACGTTTTACGTCACGTCTGATAAGTGCAAACATTATTTGAAAGATTTTTTGTGAATAAATTGTAATAACTTTCTGATATTCAGTGATTTTTGTAAGACCAAATTTGTGAATGTTTAAATACTATTTGTGAAAGATATAACTTGGTAACATATAAATCTATCATATTTCAGTGATTTAAGTTGTTTTTTTTGCCAACTATGGACGACTTAGGTAAGTAACTTTACGCTGTTATCTTAAAAGTTGTTTGACTAGATCTAAGTAGTAATGTCGAGAATCAAGATACATAAATTTTAGATACTAAATGTTACTATCTATACGTTCCAGCGTTATTGTTTTATATTACATATTTGTTAGGAAATACAGATTTTAGGTTCTAGGTATATCTATTCCTCTACAACTTCAATCTGAAAGTGAGACTTTATGTAATTTAAATAATTAAACTTAAATCTTAATGTCACTACCATTGTGACTTCTAGACGGTAGTACTGCATTGTCCAACCCAAGGTTGGCACTGCTGGCTTAATTTATCTACCACAATAGTGCCAGTGCTGTGGTTATAATGTTCCAGTTTGAATGGCAATTTAGCTGGTAAACTTATACAGGCATTACATCTTCATCACACAGACAGTTTAGTATATAGAAGATAAAAAATTACACCATTGTAATTTTTTATCTTCTATATTGATATTGTTTACTTATTTAAATTTTTTTATTCTTTTTTGGTTTGTTTATTTGCTGTAATAAGACATAAACAAACCCTTAAAGTGAGAAGATTTTTGAGTATTTTTGTTTGTTAGATTGTGAACTCAATAATCTTCTGGATTCACGTAGCAATATATAAAAGTACATATAATTTTTTTTTATGGATGCAGGATTAATTCGACTTAAAAAACAAAAAAAATATAATTTTAATTTATATTAATAAAAGAAATCACCCGGCCGGAATCTTAATAAATACTCCATTTTTATCCTACTGTGCTTTTAAGCGGCTAAAAAATATAACTATTAGAAATAAATTACCAAGCTCAATAAATGTAATTAATATGTAATTAATTATTAATTTTTAGATCCTTTGCGAATTTATTAAATAATTTTCCATCTGGATCATATTTAGCCTTAAATTTTTTTATTTCATTTGGATATTGTGGAGTGAGGACTTTGAAAAACTCCACAGTATCATATTTTTCCACTGCATTACATTCGCGGCAAGAGTCGGTTAAAACTTCATGAATGTGATCTGTAAATAAAACAGATATACTGAGTAAAAATAATCAATCAAGTAAAAATCGTTATTTATATTACGAGCTAATAGTAGAGAAAAAACATAGTCTATAGACAACGGAGATTTAATGGCCATTTGTGGCGAGATGTTCTTACTACTACCAGCTACATAGCTCTTCAAACAGTTTGAAGGGTCATAGAATAAATAAGTAATGTGGTGTTCCAGATGGTTATATAAATTTCATCACATCACACCTTTAGCAAAATTGAGTGAAAAGCTATTTGATTTGTAACTGAATAAAACTTATCTATATACAACAGTTTTTTGCTGATAAAATCAAATGTTTATATAATTACATTTTTTTTATTTAATTATGAAATAGATACTTTGTAATTAAGTATCTATCTTCATCATTGTAAAGCGTTCAGATTTTTTGGCTCATAAGGTACTCAGATATGACTAATACGGCCGTGCATTTGTGAATTTATTATGTGAAGTAAATATTAAAAATCTTAAATCTAATCGATTTTAATACAATCTGGATGTAATGTTTTTTAATATTACCACTTTTGATTTTATGATGCAAAAATCACAAAATATTTTGCCACCTAGTAGTCGCAATAGTAAGTGACTTCTTCAACCGGGGTAGAGAGCATGTGAGAAATGATCCTTACATATATGTTTAGATTTCGCCATATTTATAACATTTTCATATAAAAATGTCGATTGCGAATTGTTTGGACACCAGTAGCAGGTCCAAAATTATTATTTCGGGAGCGCTTGATCCCCTATGGATCTCCTACTTCCTGACACCACATTCAAACAATATCACTATCAATTTGTTAATGGAACGTCAGTCTTAATCTTCCGCGGTGCCAACATCCTTCTACATATGCATTGTATATATTTTTTAACTTCTGGTCTGGTACCACCACCTTACCTATGCTTACCGCTACAGCGTCAGTGCTTGTCTCTGTCGCCTTCCAGCTTGGAGCGTGAGGTAGCCAGTTAGACCTCGCCACAAGATAGCAACGCACCATTAACATCTTTGATGCCTATAGGCGATGGTTTTCTCTTTCCATCCATCTAGAGAACCATCTGCTTGTTTGCTATCTTATAATATATAAAAAAAATGTTGTAACGATTGGACTATGCCTAAGATTGCCATGCCATGTGAAGCACCATCACGTTACCTATATCTTATATAAAAGAGTCAGTAATTGTCACTGTTGTGTTTTAGGCTTAAAAAGAAAGTAGAATAGATAGTTGCTTTTCTGATACTTACTTTTGTAACCCTGGATTTGATCTGAGCATGGTTTTATATCAAGAAAACAGTCCAAAAATTCTTTTGCTTTGGTCGGATCTGTTCCAAGTGCGTCAATATTAACAGTGTCATCCACATCCGTATATCCATAAGCAGTAGTATACAAACAAAGCAGCAATATGGTTTTCATATTTACGCGTATCTTTGAAGCACCGGTCTAAAATGAGAATTATATTTTTTATTTGCATTATATATTTGTTTATATTATTGAATACCAGAGAAGGAGATGTCTTTATTTATGATTAGTGATAACCATTCCATATTAACAGCTGTTATGCCACCCTACTACATGAAGATTGCTGAACGAGCACCACTTGCGCCAGCGCGCACGAGCCAGCGTAACGTGCACCTATTGACGTCACAGCGACGTTTTCATTAATTAGGAATTAGAATAGGGACTTCACTTTTCGTTCAGTCTTTGAACAATTGTCACCTTTAGTTTAGATTAGGTCTTAGCTGATTTTTAATGTAATTTAGTGTTAAATAAAAGTTTTATAAAATAAATTGATTTTTTTGGATCCTTCGCTGCGACCACGCACAATTCAGCTAATGCTAATAGTGCGTTATTATCCATGTGTCACTCGAAGTTAATTATTAGTGATGAAGTTAACATTAAGGCATTCCTAGAGGAAGTGTTTTTGGTGTGACATTATTTTATTTATACATAAATCTTTGAATACAGCAAAATTATTTTATCATGCCGATGATACTGCCTTTGTTTGTAACGGAAAAACATAGAATGTTACCGGTATGAAGATTGGCTTGGGAAAGAAGGCTTAGAGTTGTGGAAATTTTACTAAAATAAACTTAATATTTTGATCACAAACTATATATAACTCGCTATATATGAAAATGTGCAACCTACTCTAACTATTTCAATATTAATATACATAATTGTAACGACAGATCGACGATTTCTTGTTCCGGCCCATTTTCTGAGAAATTGTTATTAAATATTTAAGCATTATGCTAGAGCAAAGATACTCGTAATATCCACAAATTGATTTGATACCGTGAGACTTTAGTTTGGATTTGTAGAACTTAAAGAGACGTTGCAATCAAAATACTTTTTAAGAATGTTTATTTTACGTTAGTTGAATAAATTGTATCGCCGTATGGGTTGGTGCGTTTAACCTAAAATATTGCATTAAATGAGCACAATGAGCATTATTCAAAATAATGCATTTTAAAACTTATAGTTATGTGTGTTGTCGGTGAGAAATTTGTATATTCTTCGTGCATGATGTACTATGGGCATGATAAAGAGAAATATGGTTATTACGTACGACAAAAACCAATATTTTAAGAAAGACACAATTATTAAAGTTATACACCCACTGCCCACCTATTCCTGCCGCAATAACGTCAATGCCTGTCGCTGTTATGTTTCGGTTTGGAGGGTGCATACCAGATACCTTACCCTCCAAATCACAACAGGACAGCAACCTAGCAAGTGGCACAATTGCGGCATGAATAGGTTAGGCATTGGCACCAGTCCAGTTCGAGTCATTGCAGAACTCTATTACCTAGAAAATAGTTACGATGTTAGTGACACGTATTATCCTTCTTTCGCTATTTTTGGATGCCTAGCAGTTAGGCTGTTGATCTGTTCTTCAGAAAAAACCTGGACCAACACATATGTTTACATAAACATACACACGCGCAATTTTATATGCAATTATCCACAATCTAATATTACACTATTTGAAACGAGATCGGAGGAACGATGTATCCTGATACAAGCATTAATTTTGATGATGATGATAATAATAAGTTTAAAGTAAGTGCAAGTTACGTAATAAAATGTTTTATTTTTGCGTTAATGTAGCGAAAGAGTATTGCCAAATGCATAAGTTTACCTGTTACCCTACCATCCTTACCTGGATAATATGATACGGCATTTTGTACAAACCAGTCTTGATATTATTATTACTATTTGTTAATAAGAATGTCACGTAATCACAACAGCTAAATACTTAAATAATGTTTAGTCTCATACTACAATAACTATTTCTCAATTCGTTTATAAATGCATATTTTTTATCCAGTTTTTACACTAATTGTGCAATTATAGTTTTAATTTTTAAGTGTCGTATATTAAATAAATTTATTGCTTACATTTAATTAAATAAATTACATGTTAAGGTTCCACCGACATTTGTGATGTGATTAAAAACCTTTTATGTAGCCTTACATAGCCCAATATTAATTTCTTTGAAAGAAGTTTTTTTAAACCAAAAAGATAACCCATTTGCTTTCTTGTCAAGCAAATCGTAAAAAGGCTATCAATTAGCCACTTACAATGTTTTAGATTCCATCTCGTCAGGCCCGGAATTGGTACTTTTCTTCTTTCCGTGCCCATAGTTTTAGTTCTTGTCACTGTTGTGTTCGGATTTGGATAGCAAGGTAACCGGAAAAATAATGTATATGCTACTTCGTATAATGTATACCTCGCCAAATAGATGGTAACTAGCCTATAACATTGGCAGTGTCTACATAAGATTATCGTCTTTATAACATGTGATATGTTTTCTACGTTCTTTATCTATGACGTAACTATTAATATGAATGTTGACGCATAAAACTTTTGCCAAATTAAAGTACTTCAAAGAGTAATCACATATTTTTGCGATATTTCTGCCCAATTTTTTTAGCGTGGTCCATAGCCTATTTGTTAGTCTTGTTTTAGTATGAAAATAAAAAAATTGCTTTATTAAGCATTCAACCAATACAACAAATATCTATCTACACGCAACTTAGTGTAGTGTGTAAAAGCATTGATATGATGTGCATAAATGTTTGTATTTCCGGGTTTGGGTGTTTATGAAATATATGATTATTATAAGAAATTATCTTTCTGCCAGGTACATGTAAACATCACTAAATAGGAGTCATGCAGTCGACAGGACTCTTGGTAAACGGAGGGGTTTTGTAACTCTAAAGCGCTGGGTATGATTATACTTGATTAGCCCTGTCTGGGGTCGATATTTGTTTGTGACAGTTAAAATAAAAAATATACATACATTTATGATATATACACATATACCAATATTATCATTGACCTGGCTAACATTGTTCGGTATTTATAATTGTGGTAAATACTTAATACGCAATAAAAAAATTTGGAGACAGTGTAAGATAATTTAAATTTAAAATTAAAGGTATTTTAGATGCCAAATCAAAAAACAAAATGCTTCGAAAAAAAAATAATGGGGAAAAAGGTGATAACAATTCTTTTTTCAACCTTTTCGCTGAGGTGGAAGTCATACTTAATCTAATACATTAGGTCTCGTGGTGCGATGCAGTGTTCGGTCTCCTGAATATGCTTCGGTTAAGAAGTGAAACATGCGTTGAGTGCCTGTGTGTTTGTAATTTGTGTTTGCTGCTGACGTGGGTGAAAGTGTGGTAGATATGTATCTCAAAAATCAGTCATCCCGTTTCTGTGGAGTTTGATGACACTCTAGATATTTGTATACGTGTAGTCAAAAAGTAATGTATGTTTTGTTTATGGTTCCAAATATGGTTCGAAATATAGTTTTGTTTTTGTTAGATTGGCACAAATGTGTTCCATTTTAACACCGAGTTTGAGTTGAAAATTTGTTGTACAGATTAAATACAGTGTTTTTTTATTTAGATTATATCTAGTGTATATTGGGTATTTCATAATGGACAACACATCAAACATATAGTTTGTCTTAAGTTTTGTGTCGCAAATAGCATTTTGTGTACGGAGTCCTTGAAAATATGATGATTAGATTTAATCAAACGCACGTGCTTATGACTGCTTTTGTACTACTCATAAGCACGTGCTTATGAATAAAATCGACATTTGATGATAGATTTGTCTCACTCTGGTAGCTCATCAACATGTTATTAAATATATTGAAGATAGATTGATTGATAAGATATATTGAAAAAGAGAATGTTAACCCACATTCAAGTTTTAAAAAGTAGCCGATGAACTTTTTGGGTCGTACAAGTCGATCTGTATCATTTTAAACAGTAGCTTGGGTATGAATGTAAAAAATATGCTGACCCTTGGCTAGAACCAAAAGACCCTTTTCGAAATGTTAATCGCATAAGGGTCGCTGAAGACATGCCAGGACAGTTCCGACTCCACATTCATTTCAATTCCGATCCCACATTCATGTAACGCATTGTAATTGATGACGAGATGTAAGTTTACGAGATTGACGTGCAAACTTTTTACGATTTCGGGTAAGACGAAGCCTCTACGAAGCTTGGTGAGTCGAAGCTTCGTAGAGGCGTCTTACCTGAAATAGCAAAAATCTCATCAAAGTGGAACAAAAGCCAAATTCATGTTGACTATGTAATTTGACTATCGTGGTAGTGAGCACTCGAAATAATTATCGCAAGGTCAACTAGTAAATAAAAAATATTATATATTCATTATGCGGTTTATAGAGACCAAATTTGACCAAATTCGTAAAAAGATGGTTTTTGGATTTTGCACAAAAATATTGCGTCTTCGCACAATGTCATCATTATAAACGAAGTTTTTATCAAAACCTTAATATTACATATTGTATCCACCTTATTAATAAAGCATGACTCCAACCTAGTTTTTTTTTTACCTTAACTTAAGTTACACCGTTTTTCGTGGCAACCTTTTTCATTCGGTAGAAGACAAATAGGAAAATTCGGGTTGAGGAGTGAACTCAATTCTGGAAAAAACGTTTAAAAACTTTTGATTTGATTTTGATTACTGTACTAGTCGTGGCGTAAATCGGGTATCATTTCTTAGGAAGCAAAATTTTAAGGCAACAAAATAAATTTGGATGAATTACTAACATTTTGCGTATAATACATACGTCGTCGGGTCGTTTCACAATATTGCCTTGACAGAGTAGTTCATATAAGATGGATGTAATTTACATTACGTTTTATTGCGTTACTAACATATCTATGAACTCAACATAAACTTTAGCCATTCGAAACTACATAGTTAGTTGTCGGATGTTTTGGTATAATTTATGTTTTCCATTGTCGACACTTAGTGAAACTGTATCGAGTAATTTTTTCGGACTTGTTTGACAATGGAAGTGTTTAACACTTGCACTTGCAATTCATAAATAATATTTATTTATGGTATTTTATACACACCATTATATAATTTAATTAAAGCCAAGTGGTTTCGCTTACAAGAGCATCATAATTTGGGCCTTAATAATTATAAATGGACACGCCATAAAACAACAAAAATAAATAACATTTGTAAAACAGTGCGTTTGTTATTCAAAAATCATGTTTTGACAAAGTCTAACTTTGTAGAGTAATGTTTTATATATTCTACTAATTTATTATAACGTAGACAGACGTATACTGTATAACGTAGTCTGGCACTTTGGATGAAATAAATGGACACAATGAAATTTTGTTACACTGATAATTTATAGAGTATAAGATATTTTTTATCCCGAAAAAATATAGTAAATCCTTCAACCACAAACTTTTATAATGTAGAGGACTGTAGTGTGCATCAATATTTGTGAAAGTAAATGTGATTTTCAACGCACAATATGTTTAACACTCATTTACATAGCACACACAAATCAGTAAGTTACAGGCAAATTTTATTACATACGCTTACATATTTATTTTCTTCAATTAAATTCACAGATTTTATTAAAAGACTTTTCCATTCGAATTAGAATTTTTCGTTTCAAGTCTATAGAAAAAGATTCGAGATTTGCCTTTTATTTTCTGCGTTATCCCTTTTATTATTTCCATTTTGATCAACTGATGTAATAAATTTAAATGTTTATCCGACGTGCCATTATTTGTTTAATTTCATGCAATAATTATTAGGAATAATAATTACTTTATGATGCTTTGTTATTTTTATTTAAATTACTGAAATAATGTTTTAAGTATTATTAAAATAAAAAGTAAAATTAAAAATATTTAAGTAAATATATTGTTGTCATTTATTAATCTATTCCCTGGAAATTTTGCATAGTTAAGTAAAAAGAAGCATATGTTGCCTAAAATAATATATATTTTTAAAGTTAAAATCAATTATAAACTTTATTTTGATTTTCAATGTATGTATGTATGTTACGGTGAAATCTTGCAATTGATTTTCCCCGTGTTGATGCAGGCCCCTTTCTGTAGAGTAGATCAATTCCTAACTGATAGACATCCCGTAAAAGGCGAGAGAAGGCTATTACAGGCCGGTAGCAGCGTGACTACCAAAGAAGTGGTAGAGTTCATCGGTTCAACCGGGCCCGGTAGTACCGCCTTTCATATTCCTGCCGCAGTAGCGTCAGTTTCTGTAGCTGTTGTGTTCCGGTTTGGAAAGGTAGTCGCTAAGCTTATGCATGTGGCTATCTCTCCTCGCCACACAGATAGTAATGACACAGATGTTTGTCTCCATCCAACAGTAGAATTTCCTGCTTGCTAAAAACAGTTATCCTCAACTGAAAAAGATATAATTTTACATACGCGTTTAGATTAAATAGCAATGACTATCCATTGTGCCAAGTGACGTCACTCCAAATCTAATATAGTGGTCAGACGTAGCAGGCAAAATAGTAAAATTTTAGGTTCTGTCATGATGAGCACTGCCTATGATACTTACAGTCTGCCAACGGACACGTCTAGACAGGGCAATTGTGCGGGGTTTGTGCGGGGAGAGAGAGCCCGAGCTGCCATACACTCGTTCGGGACCGTTCAACAGGGTAAACGCTTTTATTTAATAGTTTGAAGTGATTCATTTTACATGTTCTAGAATAGTTCATACTACATGTGCTGTAAGAGACTGCATGTCATCACTTTGAATAAATAAGAATTTAAAGTTTCATTAGTTTACATGTACAGATTCCGTTACGTTATGTTAGAATATTTTTGGTGTAATCTTTTATAAGTAAAATGGCGGACAGTTCTATGGTTATGACGTGGCTGTAATTAAATCAATAACCATCTCAAAACAAATATGTATATTATATTGTATTTATTGTGTAATAAGGTAGGTATAATTTACATATATTTTTTCGAAATGCTCTTGGCTATATTGTATGTATATTCTTTTAAATGAAGTCAATAATATTAGCCCAGCGATATTATACATATGATTGTTTATCATTATTAGATATTTTGTCTTTTCTTAGAATGATTTTCAGTGGTACCGATTACGAATCTGTATAATTAAATGGAATTGGATTGTATGTTTGTAATATTAAAATAACCACTTTTTAGTTAATGGATGTGGGTGTATAAATGGTATATATATCAAAATATATTTTTTTACAATTATGCCTGTCTGTCTATCTGTGTGCTCCGGCTATTCTCTCAAATGGATGGACCGATTTTGACGGGACTTTCACTGGCAGATAGCAAAAATTCCTTGCGAACGAAGTCGCGGCCACAGTTAGTATGAAAATATATTTCGAGGCTTAAGACGCAATTTATTAAATAAAATAAGTATTATAAATAAAATTATAATATATAATTACGAAGATGACAATACACATATTTCGAGGTTCAAGAAGGCATTGCAATTTTTTTAATAAAATCAATATGGGTATCGTTTTCAAGGTTTCCGGGGCTGTCTTTTATTAATATTACATACTACTAGATTTTTGTCTATATTCAAGATGGTGAATGCGATTTTTTTATTAAATCAATATGCATAGCGTTTCCATGGTTTTCGAGGGTGCTGCCTACGAATATGATGTTGAGATATCTCTGCATGACTTAATTCAACTATAAACAAAATTATTTCAGTATTGTAACATTATATTTATATATTTAATTAATATATTCAAACATAAGATTTGGATTGAAGCGTGTGGAACACTCGATTTCGTTGGAAAAACTTCTGATAGTCTGAGAACTACATACATTTGCAGTTTGTATTTCGAAGATCATATCAATGAAACAAACAATGATCCCGGTTGTCCTATCAAAGGCATACGTTGAATTCATACAAGATAAGAAACTGACGTAAATCAAAATTTTTAAACAATTAATAATACTAACGGCTATCTCTATGTTTAAAAGTCTATCAATATTCAAACCAGGTAATCCATGTTTTTCATTTTTTATAATTAAAAAATTGTGCAAAGTTGAAAGAAAATGTGTGATATTTTTAATTCACCTAAATTTCAGAACGTATTTTGGTATTTGGAAACTTCAAAAATCCTTTCCTATTCTTGTATACATATTACAAATGTTTATTGGCCAATGATACGAGTATATCAGTCAGTGATACAGGACTATTAGTTTATATTATAAAATTATTATATTATTTCTCAATTTTAACGAATAAACTGAAATGAGTTTCAAAAAATATGAATCGATAAATATACAATTGTATGATAAAATCAGTCAATCGCCATACTTCAATATGTTTCTGTTACAAAAAATAGTCAATCTTTTAACTACATTATTACCTAAATGAAGTATTAAAATTCGAATTTCTAAGATTTCTAAGTCAGTTCCAGATTTTAAGTATTCATTAAGATTACAAATCAAATTTACACTATTAATCCTTAAGCTTTAAAATTATTTATAGTGGAAATAAGTAATTTGCATAATTTATTAGATTTGTGGCCAATGTTTGAGTTGATTATTGACCTTGATAGCAAAGTTTGCGATATACAGTTAAGCGTATTTAAAATATCTTACTCCTATACCACATTTTAAAATTTATCTAAAACTCATGTAAAAGCTATCTTAAAGTTAACGCTATTTATTTTATTGCTTCTGAAAGTGTTAAATAATTCAACATCAATGTGAAAATTTGATACAATCAGATATTTTCTTAAATTTAAAATCTCCAATTTGCACTAAACTTACACAAATATTAAATAATTAAAAAAATATGTATATATTTTATAAGTTAACCGCTCCTGCTTAACTGGTTACCGACCTTAAATTTGCAATACATGAGGCTCTGCTTTGATTCCTTGAATTGACAGGCATATGTGTATTTCTTGGTTTAGGTGTTAATTTCGTAGGTACCCATTTTACAAGCAAATAAATTGTTTACATTGGGGTTTGGTCAGTTCATGGAAATTGTCCAGTACAATATTATTATTTTTGGTAGTTTATATAATTGTCTGTTTCTGTATCTTTTTATACATTTTCATTTTTGTCTTTTTATTATTTTAAATACTAATTTGTAACTACTTAATTTTCCTACGTATATCTGAAAACATCACCTGCTATCATTTTTCAAACAGCGTTGCATTCTGATGTTTGTTTTTTGATAAATATTTATTTGTCTCGGTATGCCTAGCAATAAAGCAGTTGTACTGTTCGTCGAAAGAGGCCCGAATCAACACAGAACATTTTGGGGAATGTTGTTGCATGATAAAAGTAAACAAGCAACTATACGGGGTAAAATATAAAAAAAAACTTGTACCTAGGTGATGTTCTAAAAATGGTATACAATATGAATGATATCATAATGAAATTTTAAACAAACACAATTTAAAATATTATAGTTAAAGACGCCATTTCGTGCAAATCCGTACTTCAGGGACGCAATTCAGAATAGGAAACAGGAATACTGTATTAATTGAAACTTTTTCATCAAAATTATTAAGTTATTTTTATTTTTGAGGAATCATATACTTTATTAAGTTAGAGTAAAGGACGAGTAAATTCTATTATCACTAATAGCAACGCACCATTAGACTCTCTGGTGTTGTTTATCTTTTTCATTAGGATAACCACCTGCTTAGTTCCTATTCTATGATAAATATAAAAAATACTTTTCTTTTATTTCAGTTTATACATGTATAACCAGTTAATAAATATGTAACATATAACATATATTTACTAACTGGCCAGTAACATTTTGCCTGCGGAAAAAGTAAACCAAAAATACATTGTTACATCTCTTATTTCGGCTCTTTACCGTTTGATTTAACTATAGGTTTAACACAGGTCTTTACTTAGCTCCATGCCAAATTTTATAAGTCAGTGCAAAGGTTTGGTTTTTAAAGTGTAACAGACAAACAGACAGACATACTTTCATATTTGTAATATTTGCATTGATGCCTAAGTAAATGGAAACGTATGAGTGTACGGAACATATATTTCATCCCCTAATTTTGCTAATTAGAGGTATTTTTTTCGATGTAGCACGTGTTTGGCCCTGGTCCTTCCACTATCTCTGTCTTAAATTTCATCTAAATGGGTTCAGCGAAAGCACAACGAACATTCTTTCGCATTTATAATAAAGTATGAATAAGCATATATTCAACTTATTTTAAAATTATCAATGCATGTTCAATGGTATAACCAGTTTAGGATTTGCGTAAATTTGCTAAAAATGTGCTTAGAATATATGTATATGTATATGTATATGTATATGAATATGTATATGTATATGTATATGTATATGTATATGTATATGTATATGTATATGTATATGTATATGTATATGTATATG
>DVYP01000003.1:0-11868 GCA_018236145.1 Emesis heterochroa
AAAAGCCGTAACTTTAAGCAGTATGGAGGAATAGAAGAAGAAGACATACTGCGCCACCCCAAATAATGGGATAAAGGCGGGCAAATGATGATGAATCTCTATATATCGGACATGGTATCACTACTGATCAAAATTCTCTTACAGACATTATTCCAACGCCTTTGGATTATGTTTAATGGCTAGTTGAATCTGAAGTAATTAAATGTGCCCTAAAAACCCATTTTTTTTTGAAACAATTTATAATATTTATAATTACTCGTACTTACAGAAATATAAAAGTACAGCCATGTGTAAAATATATTTTTTTAGACGTATATTTATAGTAATAAAGCAGTCAGCAAAATTATTATATATCATAAAATTAGTACCGCTTTTACCTTAGTTTTAAATATTTTATCAATACTACGTAACTTTTGTAACACACAGTGATAATATACGTTTTAAATATTAATGAACTACAAATTTTCTTATTTTATATCTGTACTTATATAAAATTTAATACAGTTTTTAATAATATGAGAAAAAATAACGGAAGCTTAGACTAATAATAATTTTAGTAATCCATCGACTTTCAAAAACTAGACTAAAATCTCTACACAAGACTAATTTGCTCATATTTTTTTACTTTATATTATCTAGTCTGTGATTTGGTTAACATATTTTTCATAACTTTTGACCATTATTGTCACGAGCCAAAAACAAAATTGCCTATGTATATATTATACATATATAATGTAAAAACTATACCAGTCTATGTATATATATATATATATATACTTGGTGTATATTATACATATATAATGGAAAAACATGTTCGTGGTATAGTTTTTCCATTTTTTAAACACGAAGTACAGTAACAATTTATTTAGTGCTACCTCAATTACCTAAGTTTCCAATTCAATTTATCTATTCGAAAACTTTAACTCAAACTTTTGGTGATTTTTGGTTTAGTTTAGGCTCACAAATATAATGTATATAATAATTATAACATGTGTTATAACTGATTGAATCTAATTGAATGTTCAATTCAATTCAATGAAATGGCAACTAAATCAAAAATAGGCTGAGAGTACAATCCTATATTCGTGTGGCCTATGTATTAGTAAAATGTCATTGCTAAATTCAAATTTCGTAACACATCTCTAATTAGAGGACGTTTGTGTCATTTATAAATGAGAAAACAAATATGCCAGTTACGACTGGCAACGGCAACGGAACTGTGATGTTCTTTTCACTTCGTTCAGATAAGTGAAGTGCATTTATCAGTCATCTAATCAAAAATGTCTATATTATAGGAGACGCATTTCATCCAAGTCACATCCGGTTAATTCCATGAATCTGCTAACCGCATCAAAATATTTGCAGGCGTCAATAGCCATAATAAGAAATTTGGATGGTGTTGAGAATGTACAATATCACTGCCCCAAGTTAATGTTAATAAAAAAGAAACATCCACAAAACAAAAGAAAAAAAACAAAACAACATCAACTCACACATGACACAGCACAAAACAAATGATTACCGCTCTGAGTATTAAAGGAATTGGATTTCTCATTTTTTCTAGGTTGATATTTTAACGAATTTGGATTGCGAATAGTGCAACATACGATTTAATTTCGTGTATTTTATCGGATTCGTGTCAGATGAGTTCCGTAACCGCTCTCATGTGTAATTGATAAAAGAGCTAAAAAACTTGTAGTAAGAGTCTTACTATAAGTTTTTTGGCTTACTGTAAGATTTAAGGTCTGAAAAGAAAGAATAACGATAAATATCTTTGGTGTCGTACAATTTTGGTAATTTTTTACCATGAGAACCATCTGCTTTTTTGCTATTCTTTGCAAGAAAAAAAAATTACCTACCCATGCATGTAGTTATAACATTTCGTAGTAGTAAAAGTTAAATATAATTCGTTGTTTCACAAAAAGTTGTAAGTATAGAGTCCTACGAAACTTGCTTCAATTTTAATCGTTCACTGCTTTGGTTAAATTTGTTTAGGAATTATGTGGAAATGGTTTTGCTAGATACCTAAATCTTTTACTTAACTCATATGTCAAATTAAGGCACGCGCAACATTTCCTTTAAATTCAATCTTTTTTAGACTACTTTCCCGCGCTACAAGGCATGTTTATAGCGCCGTTTAGAGTCAGTGTGTTAGAGAGATGGATTATTTGATATTATAAAAGTTAGACAAAATCTCAAATGAATTCACGTTTGAAATTTTCTGTAACTCAAGCGATTTATAAGCTTCCAAAAGCCTATTTTCCCGCGCTTTCGGCCATCTTAATTGTGGTGTTTAAATTGTGTGTGAGAGAAAAAGATTGTTTTTTTTTTAAATTAAGACAATGATCCTTAGTATTTTAAGATTATACAAAATCTGTGTAAAATAGATTGGTAGTCCTGATAATAGGTTTTTAACCTAGCGAAACCGCGCCCTTTGAAGCTACGATGGTCCGTAAATACACACATTCCTAAAAAACCTCGCAATTATAGTTAATTGGTATTACTATTGCATTTTAAAGTTTGAGACTGTTTCTGCCTGTATATCATTAGACTTAAGTCTAACTGGTCATGATTTCAAAAATGACTCTGATTCATACACCATCTTTTTATTCTTGACTAAAGCGTCAGTTTTTCTTCTTCCACGTACTAAACCTATTATAACCTTAATTTTACTGTTTAATAATCGTTTAGTTAGAATATAACATGCTAATAATAATGTAAAACTAAGTAATACTACAGACAATGGCGGTAAAATCATAACTGTCAGATATACGGTGTTTTCTATGTAGTTTGGTAAGCCATCTTGATTCTGAAATAAAAAATAACAATATTATTAAATTACTGCATCATCAGGCATTACTCATCACGCTTGTTTTCTTGTGGAATGATACTCTATCTTAAAAAATACTAATAAAATAAAAAAACTGGCCATATCGAGGAAAACTTGGAATTAATTTCTTGTCAAGGTGTGGTTTCGATTATCAATTGTGGAGTTTTTTTGGGGTATAGTGAGTTAATAGTGCATTAAAATGCCGAAAAAGGTTACACACCTGTTAAGAAAAAATATTTACAACATAAATCAGTATTTGTCAGAATGAAAGTCTGTAGGAATGAGCTCTATCCGTCTAAATAACATCACGGACCTTGTTAACATGACTAGTACTTAATGTATAATATTTCATTTGGTGCCTCCAGCGCGGTTAGGATACACACCGTGATATATGTCAAGAACTCAAGAAAAAATACTCGACCAATACGAAAAATTTATATCTCGTTTCTGTCTCGAGAAAACGTTTACCGTGATACATTCTGTGCGTACATTCGAGATATTACTTCATCTTATTGGACAATTATCTGTTCTCGGGTTTGTGATATTATAGGTGTTTATCCTAAGCGGGCAGATCAGGTTTTATGTTTTTTTGTCAGGCTTTAAATTAAAAGTTAATGCAACATAGGTATAATTGAAAAGGGTTTAGTCATTTTTTAAATGCTGGCAATGGAACTGTAAAGCTCTGGATTTCTTATGTCGACGGACAGTGGTGACCACGTACCATTGGAAGGAATGCCTTATTTGCTTCCTCCTAATAAACATCTTCAATAACGTTTTATATGGAATTTTCTTCGTTGGTCATATGTTTTATTTATTAATCTATATTCAGGAGCATTTCAATATTTTTTTTAGTATTTAAAGAAAATGAATTGAAGTTTAAAGCCAATTATCCACTGCATTATTACTTATTATTATTATTAAAAACACGCACAAAATTATACAGTAAAAAAAATTAAAAGAAGTGAACAAAGCGTATTTCGCTTATTCACTTCTTATAGTGATGTGATGTGATGATTAAAAACTATTATATTTTTTTATGGTGTGCAAAACTAAGTATAAGAGATTGAAATTACTTTTAAACATTATCTGTGTGTGTATACATTCAAATATTAAGATAAATATTATTTAAGAAAAAGTATATTCACGTCCGTATCTCAAGAAGTAGACAGATGTATAAACAGTGCAACCACGATTAGCCGAAGATTAGTCCCATAATGTGATAGCAAGCACGCCTATCCCTGATCGCAAATTTATCCATCTCGCACAACGTTGTTTTGATCAGATAAATGAAAATTTCTCGACCCGGGAATCGAAGTTGGGGCCTAGTCAACGCTAAATAGAATAGTATTAATCAAATTAAAAAAAATATCTTCATGCCCGTATCCCCGAAGCAGTAGACATACAACTATTGAACCCAGTTCGTATTCTTAGAAGCTGCTAAGATGTCTCAATGTAGAAAAAACTTAGATACATTAAATCTGACTTAAAAATCAAACCCAGTGCTTTATCATTTGAATTATTTTTAGTTTTTATAGGCCCCCGTGTTGGTCCGGGCTCCTTTGAAGAATAGGCCAACTGCCGTTCTGTCAGGCAGGTCGTAAGAGGCGACTTAATTAAATGTATTGGATAAGACTCCCAACAATCGAATTTAATTTCCCTATTCCTCTATGTGTCTATGTGTCTATAGGCGATGGTTGTGTCTTTTCATTTGGAGAGCCATCTGCTTGAAAATCATAAATCGAAACCTTTAAAAATCGCTTACCCTACAGATGCTAAACCAATTTTTTTATGACTTCAATCGAATGGGCATACTGTATAAAAAATATGTATATACTTACGTATTCAAGCCAAGCAAGTGGTAAAACTATATTTGAGAATTTGTAGTATTCAGGATAGTTAAAACTAGTGAGATCGTGAATTCTAAGATTGCTCTGCATCCTCGCCACTGAACTGAATGGGATGCCAGTTATCTGAAAACATACGACGGTTAAGTTTTATTTTTCCTCCGTATTGATCCAGGCTTCTTTCGTAGAATATATCAATGGCCTTGCTGCTAGGCATATCGTAATAGGCGAGAAAAGGCCAATACTTGTAATACTAACATTGTGACTACATACTAGGAGGAAAAGTTTTGCAACATCTCAAACGAGTCTTAGTACCAACGCCTCACCTATTCCTGCCGCAATATCTTCGGTTCCGGTTTGGAGGGTAAGGTAGCTAATAAACTTATGCACGCGGCATTCTAAACTCGCCACACGGATAGCAAAGCACTATTAACGTATCTGGTGTATATTGACGATGGTTGTCTGTTTCCATCATGAAAACCATCTGCTTACCTTCCAAACTGAAACACGACAGCCACAGGCAGTGACACTATTGCGGCAGGAGTTGGGAAGACGATGATACGAAGACTCGGTCGAGATGTTGCAAATCCTCTTCCACCTAGTTAGTAGTCACGATGTAAGTGACATGTACCTCTTGAATTTTACGAGATAGCTGTAAGGCAGTTGACCAGTTCTTCAGAAAGTGCCCAGGATCAGCAGGGGGTTACCACAATAACAATTATGCTTGTCACTCTCGTGTTTCGGTTTGGAGGGCAAGTTAGCTGGTAAACTTATACATGTGACGTGATTATCCCGCCACATGCATAAGTTTACCGGACACGCAATGCACCATAACCATCTTTGGTGTCTATAGGCGATGGTTGTCGCTTTATGTCAGGAGAGCTATCTGCTTGTCTGCTATCTTATGATATAAAAAAATTGCAGTAAAGTAAATTGATTCTAAAAGTACAATAAGAAATTATATTTGATTGCTTTCCTTCTCTGGTCTGGTACCACCACCTGGTCAGCGCCTGACCACAATAGCGTCAGTGCTTGTCTTTGTCGTGTTCCGGTTTGGAGGGAGAAATAGCCGGTAAACTTATGCATGTGGCATTAGTCCTCGCCACAAGATAGCAACGCACCATTAGCATCTTTGGAGTCTATAGGCGATGGTTGTCTCTTTCCATCAGGAGAAACATCTGCTTGTTGTCTATCTTATGATGTAAAAAAATAGCAGTAAAGTAAATTGATTCTAAAAGTATAATTTGTTAGCATTTGTTTGCTTTGGCAGAAAAAAACATAGATGTTTGGGTAATTATTAAAATTGAGTATATAATATGTATTTCGATGTATTAGTATATTTGACTAGCTACAAATAATTTCCAAATAATTTTCTCGTGTCATGGGTGCAGTATTGGTAAAGCATTGTTTGATGAATTGATCTAACACCAAAGTATGGTTTTAAAGGTTTATTCATCAATAAATACTTTTGCAATCGTTTACAAGTTACAATATTTAGGAACATTTTCGCTTGCAGCAGTTGATGACATGAAAAATAGGTAATTATAAAACTAAGTATGGATTTTCTACAGAGTTATTGATCTATTACGATAGATACATCAATATAATTTGTTGCGATAAGTAACGAGCGAAACGAGAGGTTTGACAAATAACAAGAACAAATATGTCGGGTAACACAGAAACGGCTTAACCAATTTTAATGAAAATTTGTATAGAGTTAGAACTACTGCTAAGTTACTGTCTGTAAATTCTGTTATAACTTAAGAAGTTCCCAAACGATTGTGGCAGCCCTATAGAGAGATCATACGATACCTCACAGCTACAAAGCAATAATGACTTGACCGCTTGAACAAATTACAACATTTAGAAACATTTTCGCTCGCAGTGACAATGCAATGACTAGAAAAATAGACAAATATGACAGTAAGTATGGACAATTCTCTATGAAGTGATTGATCTATTATCATTGTAACACTTATATGATTGGTTGCGCGCGAAACAAAAAAAGTTTACCAATAAACATGAACTAATATCTCGGGTACTCTAATATGCATGAAGCAGATAAATAGGATATTGCAATAGTACATAGAATGGACAAGAGTAGAGATAAAAATTAAGACAGGACAACTATGCTGGATTTTATATAGAGATGCCAGCTAGACAGAGAGGGAATACATACTAGTCCAATAAAATAGGAAAGAATGTCTTGTTTTGAATTTTTTATTTGTATACTGACAGATATACAAATAAACTTCATAACAATTATATGCGCAGCTATATAAAATGTAGGTATATATAATCTGAATATCAGAAACGGCTCCAACGATTTTCATGAACTTTGGGTATGCTGGTGGTTTCGGGGGCGATAAATCGATCTAGCTAGTTTTCATTTTTAGAAAACCTAATTTTATTAATTTTTACTGCAAAAACAAATACCGAACTTAGGTAGGTCATCCAGGATAAAAATTAAACAACAATAGCTTTAAATCATTAAAAAAAACAATACAATTGCAACATAATCCAAAATCATAAATAAGTAGCAAGAAAATACAAGAAAAATAAAAAATGCAAAAAAAGGTAGAAACAGATGTAGACGACTACGATGAAACCTGAATTGTAAACTTAGGAAATAAAACCTGCTTCTAAGTCCAATACAACTATTATCAATTACAAACTAGTAACAAAATAAAACGATATTAAAATAAAGAAAATAGAAAACATGTATGCAAATATATGTATAAACACATAAAAACACCAAAATCTACATAAGAAATCTAAATAAAAAAGTCTCTGAGCTATCAATATTCCTCAAACCCCGTCTAGAGCACGCGTTATCTTAAGCGGGCTGTGGGAGCCAAATTTTATGACCTTAATTGCCGTAGCGCCAAACTAAGAAATGATGTAAATTGGCAATGCGTCTGTAGGTAGACGTTATATACAATTTTCACATATTGGATATATGAAAATTTTGTGTCATATACCACGAAATTAAAAAAAAAAAATTACCCGCCCCCGTCCTATCTCGTAAAAGCAAAGTAACTACGAAATTTGTGCAATTTTTCTCGTGATATCTATAATTAAAACAGCAATAACAAATTACGATAGTGGTAGCTCTGTTAAGCAGCCACTTGCGAGCAATTGCTTACTTGTTACGAATTAGTGACGTACTGTTATCGATTGCAAGATGATTTTAGAATCATCGCAGATCGCTTGCTATTGCGAATTTTAAGTAATACGGCTGCCGAAAAGTGTTAATAAATAAAATTTGATAACCTTACCGGTTCTACATAAACGTAGGAGTTATGTTTCGCTCGGTCTGGTGTGAGTCCCGTCACGTAAGTGTCTTTAGGAGGAGATCCAGTGTAGAAGTGGGGATACGAAGCCGCCAGGGGAAAACCTAGAAAAATATAATTAAAATATGTTACATTTTTTGACGTGATAACATCTTATAAATCGATGGACGCCGGCTGCACGCAAGAAAAATCGGGACTCATTGTCACGTTCCGTCTGAGCCGAGCGTGCAAGCGAGAGCGCGGAAAAAGCGATAGAGAGGAACAAACGTTGTCTTACAACTGTATCAATTAAAATTATCGTCCGTAAACCATTTTTATATAAAACCTTTTTTTATAAAATGGGATGGCAAAAAGCAGATGATCCTATTTATTAAAAGATATAACCATCGATATAAATACAAAAATGTAAATGGTGCATTGCCAGGCGTGTGGTGAGGTCTGAATCAAACTTGTATAAGACAAGTACCGATGCTGTTGCGGCAGGAATAATAAGGAGACGTTGCAAAACTCTAATACCAAATTCCCTAGTAGACACGACGGTCGCTTTCTCTCGCTTCTTACGAAATGCCAAGCAGTAAGTCAGTTCACCTATTCTTTAAAAATGGACTCGGATCCACATGGGGCAAACATGCTTACACATGTTAATTTTAGTTTAATAATTAATTAAAATGTATTTAATCTTTAAAAAAAATATATTTTATTAATTAAAATTAAATAATCATTACTATGATTTATTTCACTTGTACTGTTTCACAACAAGTGTTGTGTACAAGTGAAATAAATCATAATAACAAATGGAGTTTCATTAAGTGCCTATGACAACAAGCATAGAAAGTAAATAAACATTATTTTTTTAGAGTACCTAGAATCCGACAAATATTTGAGAAATTGTATGATTTATCAATGTCGTGTTCCGGTTTCGAGGGTGAGGTGACGAGTATACTCATGGGGCATTATCATCTCGTCACACTGGTTATACGGCAACTAATTAATGCCATCTGTGGAACCTATCTATAGACAATTCAAAGATGATAATAATTCCCCTTAGCTAAATCCCACGATTTTTTCCGCATAACTTCCGCGGTGCTGCTGAAAGAAAAGACAGCAGTTCAGAAAATGGATAAATACTCGCCCAAGGTTTGGAAAATAAAGAAGACCCCAACGGCGTAATTATTTTTGCCAAATATAATTGCCAATAGAATTTGTCAAATGTTATTGTTCTTTCAAAAGTACAACTGCATTGCTATCATATTTCATGACTTTAGTTGTTCTAATATATTTAACTTTAATTCTTGGTCACATATATCAATTACATCAAAATAACCGTAATACGGTATCTCTGAGGTGTTTTGCAAAGTGAGATTTATCGGGATGTTTAGTATTAAAAGCGGGAATGTGTTTCTTATATCGTGGCTCAAAACTTCGTCCGGTTCGACCGATATACACGTCATTACATTCAGAACACTATAATTTATAAATTGTAGATTTATTTTTTTTATGTGTCTTGTCCTTTCCGTTACAAAATATGTTTATAATAATAATAATAATCTCTGGACAAATTACACCAATTGATCTAACCCCAAAATAAGCAATTTATTTGCTTGTGTTATGGGTGTTAGTCAACGATGTTAATACATAGAAATACATATATAAAAAAAACAAATATTAATGACGTCATTAACTTTATTAATAATTGTTATCTAAAATAAAAACTAAATTACTGTCTTCTATTTTATTTTTCATAGGTAACACTGGACCGCGACTCGAATTTCTTACGCTCTCGTCCTGTGATTTCGGTTGGCCATAGTAGTATTCGGTCTCCTGAAGATGCTTGGGTTGCGAAGTGAGACGTGCGTTGAGTGCGTCAAAAATCCCACGTCAGCTGTGTGGTTTTGTGTTTGCTACACAAAACCACACAGCTGACGTGGAATTTTCTGCTGTTAACTGCTGTTTTTTCATCACCATTATGGAAGTTATACGGGAAAATAGCGGGATTTAAAGGTATTATTATCAACTTTGAATTATGAATTTCTGCAAAGTAACGCCTGAATCAATACAAGATCTATAGACAATGGTTGTCTCTTTTTGTCAGCAGTAACATCTGTTTGTTTTTCATTCTTACAGCATAATATATGCAGCGTACCAAAACGTTTCATATTGTAAGGGATTTAAAATGCATGGTTGGTTTGCTTTTTACATAATCTTTTAATTCCTATTTGTGGGAAAAACATCGCCTCAGAGTGTTGACAATCCAACTATTCGTAGAAGGGTTGTAAACACTAATGTGGTATATACATCTACAGTCTACCTTTAAAAGTTTTAAATTTTGTTACATAGGTAAATAATTGTATATTCCAGTTGCTTATGTTTTAAATTGAATTGATTCTGAAATAATACAAGTTTATTAATAGATAAACATTGCATTACAATGGCATTTCACCAAAACGCCGACGATGAAGTGCAAAATATATTTAGTAAATACTCACTGAAAAAACATTTGGACGTGTCGCTTATACCAGAAGGGAGTGGATCAGGCGTAACGTAGCAGTCCGTGGTGTTAGTAAGTCGATCATAGACATTTTCTGTTAGATTGTATCTGTAGATTGGTATTCCATCTATTGTCACTTCCTCTGAAAACAAATAAATTTATATATGTATTTTCTTTCTATTTTTGTTGTACTTTTTCTTTATATTTAGATGTATATATATGTATAAATACATATTTTTAGGAACTCTAGTTTCACGGAACTTTTTCGAATGCCGGTAATAGCGTTACCACACATACTGACATACTAACTTCATCACGAAAAAGTCGAATGGGTCTTATTACCTAATGCATAAGCTTAAAGTGTTGAATGCCATTTGAAAGATCAAACATTGTATTTATAATTTAGTTTGTCAAAAAATAAAAAAAATCAATATTAAAATTTTTAACAAACTTTTTTCTTGTGCTTAAACGTTAGCGGGAAGTTTTAGGGCCCTGAGCCCTGAATAAGGACCCTAGGTATTAGTATTGTGTATGACAAAACTTATCAAAAAGTATTTTGCATTTTACAAATACAAAATACGTCATAAGAAGTATTTCAAATAAAATAAAAAATGGTTTTCTGAAAAAGTATTTAAAGTACAAAATTGAAATAGGTATTTTTTTTATTTAGTATCTATTTCAAATACTTTATTTTAAAAATATCACATCTCTGCTGAAAGTACACACTAACAGTACTTAATCCTATAGATTTTGTGTTATTAGGGTTTAGTGGTTTGCAGATATTACTATTACATAAATATAGGAGAAAGACATTAAATAATCGTGGTAATTTCTCATTTCTCCCTAATAATTGTAGTGAAAAAAACCACATCAGCTTAAACGTGTTTATCTTGAATACCCGATAGTTTCACTTACTGTAACGGAATTCCATAGTATACTTAATTAGCACAAATTCAGTAAATATTATACACACAAAAACATTTTCACTTCTTACCCACAAACATCACATAATATTTTGCCCGATTTAATTGTAAGTAGTGACAGTTCCTTTATATATAAAAAAACAAAAAAACTTTTTAAGTTAAAATGATCTCGCCGCTAAATATTTTTGAATACATGTTCTATTACAGCACAATTTATTTTTATTTTGTATGCTTTTTTTGCTGTGTCCGAAACACTTAGTTTACCAATACTTATTTTTATATCACAGGATAGCTGGCAAGCAGATGGTTTTCCTGATAGGAAGAGACAACTATCACCTATAGATACCAGAGATGTTAATGGTGCGTTACTATCCGTGTGGCGAGGTGGAAATCAGAAATCAGAAATCAGAAATCAGAAATCAGAAATCAATAAATCTTTATTCATTAGAACATGGATACATGTTACTTTGACGCGTCAAACATTTTTTTT
>DVYP01000004.1:0-11797 GCA_018236145.1 Emesis heterochroa
GGTAAGGTAAGGCGGTGGTAGCCCGGTCTGATAACCTAGTCGAATTTGTTGAAATATGGCGATAATTGTTAAAAATGACGGAAAAATTATAGCAACAGGGAGCTGTCTTAGAAAATTTGACTTGTAACAAAGTAATTTGTGGTGAATTGTTACAATTTTATAAGATTAAGAAATTCCTCTACCTCCTACCAATGAATAGCCAGGCCGCTTGTACTAAATAAAAAATAAATATATTCGAATATACTTAGACGCATATTATCATCATATGCATTATGCATATGCGATATTTTTAATACATTACGTTAAGTTGCACACAGATTTGCATAGCTTCCTCCACATTCACAACTATCTTCATACAAACATGGTGGCATGACATGTTTTACGGAGACTTTTGACATTTCTCTAAGGCAGCTGAAGAATGTTATTTTGCCACGTCACTCCAGCCTATTTAGGATAAACACCGTGATATATGTCAAGAACTAGAGAAGAGATATTTGACCAATATAAAGAAATCATATCTCGCTTGTTCTCTTATGTGTGTCACGAAAGAAATACTAACGATGACAATTTGTCATCTATGATGATTTCACAGGTAAACTGATTTTAAGGAAATTAGCAAGGTGATACTTTAAGATTCGGGCTCAACTACTCCGGATTTATGGATATATAAAATGTTATTATACCTTAACAATTTTGTAAGTTCGTCGTAATCATCATACAATCAGATCGTATGGAAATGTTGACCATGAGGCTGTTGAATTTATGCTAGCTACAATATTTTAAGTAGGCTTTAGAAGAAATTGTTTGATGATTCTATATAATGATGCTTGTCAATTCTAAATCTTTGTATCATAAGATAGCAAACAAGATAGTTACAGTGTTTAGAAAAGACAAATATCATTATTTTAAAGATACTAATACTAAAAGGTACCAGTAGTGCACCTACAATTAGCCTAAGATACTTAATCCTACAGTCTGGTAGGTGGCTATGCCGAGACCTTACTTAGTTAACGATAACGATCACGACACCGGACCACTAGACAACAGAGGTAATGATAATTATATTAATATATGGTAATGCCACGTTTTGGTTCTCCTGATGGAAAGAGACAACCATCGCCTATAGACACCAGAGATGTTAATGGTGCGTTGCAATTCATGTGGCGAGGTTAAAATGCCACGTGCATAAGTGACAGGCTATTTATAAACTGATGATAGGCCCTCTAAACTGATAAACGCCAAAGTATTACGTGTAGTCAAGACCAATTTTTTTGAAGTTTTGACTAACTTTCAGAATATTAACGAATCTATGGATGCCACATACCTACCTCTATACCTGTTGGTCGCAATAACCTACAAAATTACTAAACGCATTTTTGTGCGGTTTTCATTCTTAATATGCAGAGTGAGTCTTAAAGAAGGTTTAGGTGTATAATTTTAATTATACCTACATGTTTTGTGTAAATTTGCAATAAAAATCTTACATTTTCAACAATCAATGTATACGACGTGACGGACAATTGTCATAAGAAATTAAATCAACCGAGAAAATTTATCTAAAATGCTGTCTGATTCCATAAAGTTATGACTAAAATAATTGGTGGATTTTTATCTCTTTTATAGGACTAAATAAAATTCATAGTGGTATACGTCTATTTTTGAAGATTACTTACTAAATCTATTCTAACTACTTACAGTGAAACAACTGAAATTCAGTATCTATATTTTCTCATCCGTCCACGAGTGACAGAGAAGAGCGCTAGTACTAGTAATAAAAATACATAAGTAGGTAATAAAAACTTTGTAGCTTTGTTAAGTGCAACCAAACTATTATAATATTCCCTGGACAAATGACACGAATTCATCTAACCCCAAAGAAAATTATTTGCTTGTGTTATGGATATATGTTAGTTAAAGATATTAATACAAAGGAGTACATAATATATAAATACCCAAAAATATTTAATAAACGCCCAAAGCGTAGTCAGGTTCGCTAGCCACTTGACCAGCGAGGCGGGTCTTGTAATTTATATTTTAAACAATCTCTTCTATTAAACTACTGAATGCATTTCCATCCTGTTTTTAGTGAAAGTGACAAATTTTTAATTGTACAGGTTTTGTGTATAACTTTTGTTAACTCTTCCATTATATAATATCTGTGTATAAGTGGTCCTCAATTTGATTGTACTTTTATATTATGTTTGCTACCTTAGAACTTAGTCTTTTGCCAACGATGCCCAGGTTTGGAAAATTGTCCGGTTGGCGATAGGCTTGCTACCTATAATATTATGGAATTTAGTATCTTCGGTATATCATACTAGTTGTACCTCTGTCTGTTTCTTTGGAGACAGGGGCGTTAAAATAATAAGTTTAATTATTTACTAACGTGCAACGTGATTCTGACGCTTGATACAATAGCCCATTCTAATTTCGGTAGAAATTTAGCATGTATGTAACATGATGTATCCTTGTATGTAAGTAACATGATTGTTTAGATATTTTCATCCAAATAAATACGTAGCTATAACTTATATCTAAGAACTTGCCGTTGCGTGATGTATCCTATATACCACAAAATCCATATTCAATTTCAAAACATATGAAAAATTAATTATTTTATAAAACATCTAGATTTAATGCTAAAAATGTAGTGTTGTCTTTATATCATAGGATAGCAAGCAAGCAGATGGTACTCCGAATGCTAAGAGAACCAACATGAATTGAAATGCTATGAGCATACGTTGATCTAGCCGTGCCCTGCAAACTGGAACACGACAGTGACTGACGCTATTGTACCACGCCTCGAGACACAGCAGAACTCCTAGTAAGTATTCACGATGTTAGTGACATGTTTTGGCCTTTTCTCGGCTTTTACGAGATGCCTAGCAACAAGGCAGTAGATATATTCTTCGCCAGGGGCCGGATGAATACGGTTTTTCTGTCATAATAGTAAGCGTAGTCAGTCTAGTGTCACACATCGTTTTCATTGTTTGACATTAAGACCGCAAATTATATAACAGTGACTATCGTAAGACCTTCTATCTGCGAGATTGATATTTAAATCTAATCCTTTCAAAAAATAACATCTGCACAATTTATATGTGATGAAATTATTAATTTTCCAGATGATTATAACATGATATTTAATATTTACCGATGATTATATTAAAAGTTATTTGCTAGATGGTCATGTAATTGATTCAATTTTAGTAATAGTTATGAGGAATATCAAAAAGCAAGTTTCTTTGGTTGCTTTTAATCATATAAGAACAAACTGAGGTTTAGGGAAAATAACATTATTTGTAGACTGCAACCGACGTAATCAAATCAATGTTGACTGGGTCTATTCCATTTCTCGTGGTCTCGTGACTATTCCCTGTCGAATGAATACATGTTGAAATTCAAATATAAGTTTACAGTTATTCGTTTTATCAAGAATTGTATCTAAATATCGTTATCAGTATTATTGATGATGTTTTTAATAGGGAAAATAGAATAGAATTAAGAAAAATAACTCATATGTAGTTGTGATATTTGCGTTGGTTATAAAATAAGATTACAAGATAGACTACCAAAAAATAGTATTCATGTACTATATACAGTATGTAACAGTATTATTTTACTTTGGTTTTTTTACAGACAATAATAAGATTTAGTTTTCTATGATAATATGCTAGAAACTTTATCTTACAAATAATATTTTGATTTATTCATTTCTCTTGAGGTAACTCACATACTCGCCGTGTGTCCTAAACATTAACAATGGTAATATATGAACAGTTCAGTATAAATAATAGATTAATGAATAATTAATATTAGATAGACAAAATACACGAGTTGATCTAATGACAAAGTAAGCAAATTATTTCCTTGTGATAAAGGTGTTGATTTAATTACCTATAAATAATTTGCTTACTTTGAGGTTAAAAATAAAAAAATAAAGTATATAGATATTAAGCAAACAATATAATGTGTATGTACCTATAAATAATGGGTAAAACAGTTCAGTCTAAAATAATTAAACAAAAATATACGTCCCGAAAATCATCTCTTGAACTATCTGCAAAAAATGTGCCCCAGTTACTACACTTATTACAACTAGGTCTTATTGACTTAAAAAATCTCTTACATCAATGGAAATGGAGTAATTATTCCGTCTGTGTTGTTATTTAGGTCTAAGTAGGTATACGGTGTATTCGCAGATGTCAAAGAGGTCAAGCATTTGTCGGTGAGTCGTGAAAATTATGTCAACTGCCAACGACGACGGTCTCAAAACGCTGATGTTAGCTACCTATTATACCTACGCAATGTAAACAGCTACTTGTTTCTTTGTGATTGTGAAAGGTAATAGAGTGAGCTATCTTTTCAGAGCACAAAAATATTCTAGAAAATGATAATGGTCTTTATGGCGATGTTTATTTAATTTTCTGATGGAAGTTCTATAAACAACAGCAAAGAAACATGTCGCAGAATAATATTTTACAATATTTTGTTAGATATTTTTATAATGCACTAATATTTTAAAGCATGTTTAAACGATACATTTTATTACACACATCAAAAAAAAGTTTTACCATGTACTAATATGATTATTCGAAAGTTAGTTTAGATCAAAGTAAAATTAATAGATAAACCTTGTCTTTATGAACTCTTCAATAATAGTAAGTGTAATACATTTGCTATAAAAAGAGATGGCTAATTTGATAAATGGGTTTGAGAAAAAGGGCACACCAGTTCTTCATCTGTTTTAAACAACTATACTTGTCGCATTTGACATATGCATATATTTCTACCCTGTAATATTGGGATAGCAAAAACATGATGATTTAGAAACAAGGATAATTAATATTACGTACACTTATGAGTATTTACTTTCTTGTGAAATGTGATTCAAGACTCATTCAATTTATTTTGGATTTCATGGTGTTTATACACTTTAAGAACAGTGACAAAGGTACCTTAATGTGCTTAAGGTACCATTGTCACTGTATTTAAAGTAGTCGATGTACAATTTGCGTAGACACATTCACGTGCACCCAAATATAACACTTGCTTATCACATAAATTTTATCCCAGACGGGTTTCCAGTCCGAGTCGCTAACTTAGTCTTAGGGATTAGGGACAATTCGTGTAATTTGTCCCGATTTTTTTTATTAATTTATTAGACCAGTGTGAATTTAATTTCCAGCGGGACCTTTTGCTTATGTGGTGACATTGTGCGCTATGAGAGAAATAAATTAAACTACACATGTATTTTTTACCCCGTGTTTCTTCGGGCTCCCTTTCAAGAATAAACTGTCTGCCACAGCGTGACTAATACTAAATGTAAACGAGTACCACGAAATGTTAATATGAGTTTACAAAAATGAAAGAAATTGAAAAGAATAGAGCCATCTGAAGCAGGTCGCTGCTCAATGGTATTTGCTGAGTTTCTGGTCAAACATTCGTTCAAAATGATGGCCTTGTGCGAAAGGCCATCATCGTGGAATAAAATCCAAGAATTTTCTGAATTGGCTCTCTTAATCGCTGCATAACACTCAAACGATATTATTTTATTACTGTTTGACCCCTCGGCAAGAACTTCGAGAGCACAACACAGCAAAAGGCAAAGAAAACAGACAACACGACTTTAACTTTTCGTTTTTTAGTTTCGGTTCAGTTTCAAGGCCACACTCCGAAACTCTAAGTTTGCTACTACTAGACTACTACTACTACTAGAGCTACTTCATGTATTACATACTAGTTTGTACGTATAACTCGTAAACCCACATTTCGTCACCAGTAAAAATGTGATTGTTGAGTCGGAATTGATTTGTCCTCAGTAATTCAGACCTTTTGGGGATAGACCCGGGAACATGTAACCAAGTAAATATTTATAATGGGGCGGATAAACTCGTAAGATATAGAAATTTCGGCGGCTATCTCTTTGAAACTTGAATTAGGATATTTATTCACTTTTTCTCTCACTTTTGCTATTTTAACTCCAGTTGAAGACGTCGGTGGCCTTCCAGAGTGGAGCAAATCTACTATCAAAACTTGTCCGATTTTCAACGCTTTGTACCACTCATAAGCACATTTTTTTGATAAAGTTGACTCATCGCAAACCTTCTATCTCATTTCACTCCACTCACTCCAAACACGAAATTCTATTGGCTATTAAGGCAAACTCTGTTATATTTTTCGTTCTTTTGGAAAAATGTAACAAAGTGTTTGCCTTACATATAAAAATGTATATCTGGTATGTACATATTTACTATACATACCATATATGCTTTAACTAAAAAGCTGTATGTAATCTATAACAGCTGCAACTTTAACTCTTTGCAAAATTGTGAAATTGTTGATCCAATGTAACAAAAAAACACAATGAATCCAATAACCATAAACAAATCTTCCATTCGCATTTTAGACTGAATATATTTAAATATTGAATATATATAAAATGTATTTATACCACTCGACCAACAGGGCTGTAAAATTCTATTGTGCCAAATAGAAATGAAATATATAGCTGTTTGGCCAGACACTAGATAATGGATATTCGCCCAAATTTCAGGCCAGGTTGCTGGATATTCAGCGACCGGATAACCGTCAACTAAAGTAAAGTTCGATGTGTTAAAAAGAGCGCAAAAGAACGAGCGATCGGGTGTACTTAGGCGGCTTTTTAGGCTTAGAATTAAAAAGTTTGTTGAAAGAGACGCCATCTTAAATTTTGTACGCCATGATGGATTTATTTTTCGAACGTTATTAAGTTGGTTTAAAGTTCGGAAAATGTTATCTTGATTTCAAAATCTCGAAGTTATGTTCTAGATTTAGACCATCCAAATAAGTTAGAGATTTTTATCTTTTAAAAAAAGAAATGTTTGGATTTTGGAATGAACCCGTGTTATGGTACATTTGTCTAAAACTTTTTTAAAATGCAAAATATTATTAAAAAAATACTGAATGAACGCTGATTACTAACCTGAACTTTATTTAGAACGTGTTTTTTGCGATGAAATTATGTTTCATGGTGTCATTTTTGCAAACTTTAGGCATTACGACTTACGAAAAACTCACAGAAGTCAATATATTAAAAATCTTTAATCTTGCTTACATTTTTGATTATGCATAAATTATATTTCTGATAATATCTTACTATCGTTTTAGTCTTAAAAGTTTCGCTGACCACGACTCTCTTTTTTAAATATATAAATAAGACAACATTAAAAAGTCCATAGCATATCTTTCAAAAACTGTCTTAAAAATTGTAGGTACAAAAAGTTGACGAGTTCTTAAAAGGTGTGTTTGGTAGTATTATAAAAGTATGTGTTTGCTTTTTTTATATCGATGCATACCAAGGAAGCAAATGATTTTTTTGATGGATAGAGGAAACCATCGCCTGTAGGGACACCAGATATGTTAATGGTACGTTGCTATTCATATGGTAAGGCTGGAATGCCGCGTGCATAAGCTTACCGGACAATTACCTCCCAAGCCAGTTTGCTATTGCGCCAGGAATAGGTAAGGCAGTGGTACCAAGGCCGGTCGACACGTTGCAGAACTCTAGTCACCTAGCCAACAATTACTAGTCACGATGTTAGTGAAAATTACTAGCTATTTCTTGCCTTTTACGACATGCCTGGCAGTAGGTCTGTAATCTATTCTTCAAATATGCCCAGACAAACTCGAGGAAAAATATAACTGCAATTTTAATGTACGTAATGTATGTAATGTATGTAAGCATTTTTTTTAGAAATGTGTATCAAATGAGCCACAGCACGTATTTTAACGACCTATGTCTCTATTCTTAACCATTTTTTTACATGTTAAATAGACTAATGGATAGATTAAATAGATAAATTAATACCTTAATATGACAATATAATATTAAACCGGGTGATGGTACGCATTTGTGTAAGCTACAAGGTTTTAATAAGGGAATCGTGATGTATACAAGTCTTATCAAACAAAACATACTGGATTAATTAATTAAACATACTGCAAGGCGACAACGACGAGTTGAGACAGAATATTATATTGAAATAACAAATGAAATTAATTGGTATTTTACTGTAATACTAATGCTGTATTAAATTCTGTATTATTTTTGGTTTATTTTTATATTATAAGATCGCAAACAAGTAAAGGATTCTCCTGATGGAAATATGCATCGCATAGTCACTAAAGATTCATCTCCATGTTGATTCGGCCACCTTTAAAGATTAGACCATCTGCCATTCTGCTAAGACTAATATGTCACAGCTACTGTGACTACTAGGTGGTAGATTTCTGCAACACGTCGCATAAGTTCGGTATCTACCTTTCATACAGGTGCCACAATAGCGTTAATGTTTTTAAATGTTGTGTTGTGGCTTGGAGAGTGAGGTAGATGATTAACTTATACGAGTACATATAGCAAGATCATTTCACTGTGCGGATAGTGATGCACCACTAACGTATTTGGTGTTTATATGTAATGGTGGTCCCATTTCATCAGGAGAGAATATTCCATCTGTTGGCTTATTGATATATCCTACGATATAAAAATATGTTAAATAGTAGGTTACTTTAGTATGGCGGTCACTTGAATAAGTCTTCCGGCTATTTTACTCTCTAATATTTAGACGATCTATTGGCAGGAATAAGTGAGGAAATGGTACAAAAAACCCGGGCGTGTCATTACAGAACTTTACAACGTTAATAGTAACAAATAGCCAATCGTTTACCTTTGACAAACTACCTGGCAGAGTAGTAGGTAGGTAGACCTCAAAGGAGGCCTGTTCGGGCCTTTTTTTAAAACAGGATTATTTTATGGTCAATATAAGTCTAATTATAAAAGTATGATTTATGGTAAATTAAAATGATTATCCTTGAAAGTAACTGAATTTAAATCCTTGAAATGAAAACTTGCAACACCAGGCTAGCAATTTTAAAGGCGACAATTATCTCTTTATATCAGAAGTAACATCTGCTTGCTTCTTATCCTATGCTATATCCTATCCTTTACTAAACATAACCCAATTAATCATTAATGTGTTTTATGTATTAATATCGTTGAATAAACACATATAACAAACAAATATCGTGTTTACTTTAATTTCAAGTCGATTTGTATAATTTGTCTTGCAATATTTATAAAAATCTAGGAGTTTATTTTTCAAAAGCAAGTAATCTGTGTAGTCAGGCTCGAGTATCATTTGCATAAATTTACTGGCCACCTTACCCTCCAAACCGGAACACGTCAGTTACAAGCAATGGCGCTATTGTGGCATAAATAGGGAAGGCTGCGGCACTGGACCCGGTTGAGACGTAGTGGAACTCTAATACTTGGAGAGTAGTCATTTAGTAGTATATAACTTTATTATTAGATTCGGGCGTTACTTGGCAAAAATAGATAATTCAAAGACGAAATTAGATAATTAGTTTAAAACTTTGAATCTTTCACTGTTTCGTCATAAAACTTTTTACGGCCATTTATTTTTCTATTCTATAATCGCGTCATTTTCATCCATACTTGAACGATGAAATATACAACTTTATTTTTAGATTCGGGCGTTACTTTACTAAAAATCGATAATTCAAAAACGACGCTAGATTATTCATTTACAACTTGGAATCTCTTACTAGGTTTTCTTTATTACGTCGTCAAAGTTTATATTGTATTAATAACTTTGCTATTCTATATAAACTGTGTTATTTTCATCCAAACTAATATAACAAAATCAAAAGTCTGTATATCTCTATGTCCGTCTAATTCTCTGTTGCGCTTTTAAGACTATTCCCTGAACCATTTTAGATGTGTGATGATGAAAAATATATTTTTAATTTTGGGAATTACTTTGCAATATCGATAATTCAATGACGACTCTAGATAATTCAGTCAAACTACGAATCTCTCGCAAGATTTTCTAAATTTCGTCATAAAAATTTATATCGTCTCAGTTTGCTATATAAACTGCGTGGTTGTCATCAGAACTAACATTATAAAGCTGAAAGTCTGCCTATCTATCTGCTCGTCTACCTGTTTGTTACGCTTTTTTAACCAAATCCCTAAATTGATGAAGATTAAATTTGGTATGCAGATAGTTAAAGACCCGGAGTAAAACATAGGTTTTTTCCCCCTCAAATCTAACCTTTATTAGCTGAAATAGGGGATCAATAATTGTATTCACTGGCGAAGTTGCACGAGTCAGCTAGTATATGTAAAGGGAAATAATTACATTAGAAATTCTGATGCATAAAGCCCAATAGTAATAAATCGCATAACTCATTATATCACGATAAATTTCAGAGCACAATATATGGTGTCTTAAACTGTCAGTTCGCTCGCTATTAAACAGGTTTGAAATATTAATCAACGATATAATGCAGGCAGGGTAATATAAAGGAACGTGCCTTCCTGAAATTAAAAGGGATTTGTGGCAAATTAAAGGTGTTACATTTTGGTGTAACAACGAGGCAGCTCATCAAACGTTTTCATTTCATAATTAAACTAGGAAATGAAAATTATATTTTGGATGGAGTTTTAGAAATATAATATATAAGGCCAAGGACTTATATATGAGTATACTAAAAGCTTAGTCATCTGAATTTAGAATTGAACTCATTTATGGCACATGTACATTTCACTAATCGTAAACACAAACACAAAGACGCATAAATTATTAATACTTCGGGCGTTTTTGCTAGCATTATAACCAATAACTCTTCCAAAATGTTTTAACTATACATTGACTTACTTTATATATTTTTTTGAATTGCAGTAAAGGTCGAGCTACAGTTACAACGGTTTTAGTGTTATATGGAACAGAGCCTTAACACTACACATTTTGGCTGAGGTGAAGGATATAGGTACAATTTCCGTTTGTATAATTTATTGGATTTTGTTATACACTAGCTGACCCATGCAGCTTTCCATGAGGGTAAATTATGTCGTCAGTGTTAAATGTATGCATACCACACGTGGTAGACGTGACACCTTCAAAAAGCACAAAGAGAACCACGAACATAACAAACACTGCATATTGCTTCCATGTTCGGATGTTCGGATATTGTTTGATGATGTTGTAAAATATGAAAGAAATTTGTCCATAATATAATTTAACCTGTATGGGATTTTTTTTGGATGTTTGGATGATTGAATCTTCTTGAGATGAACAATATAACACATAAAAATTCAATTACAAGAATATCTTAAAGTGGCCTTTTGTTTTTTTAAGAGTTTTTGTAAGCTGGTCATGTTGAATGTTCTCAAAAATAAAAAAAAAACCAGAACTCGGGAACTTTAAAATGCTGGACCTAATAGTTTGTAGTGGAAACTTCTTTAGCATCGTTGTGATTTGAAATTCGAAAAACCGATTCTACCGCTTTTTCGAAAATTGAAAGAAACACAATTTCATAAGATATAACTTCGGAGAAAATGAGACAGTAAGCATTCTACAGTGTTTCTTATGTTCGTGGTTCTTGTTGTGCTTTTTTGAAGGTTTCATTTCTATCACGTGCATTTCTATCCCAATACATGTGAGCAATATAAGCACATTTCATATATTGTTTTCATAATATATATTTTTTCCGGTATTGAATAACGAAAAAAGAAATGTATATTAATACTAATTAGTAAAACAGGTTTGATAAATAAAGAAACGGTATTATTACTCTAACGGCTTTATAATTTTTAAATAATATAATATACTCTGGACAAATTACACGGATTGATTTAACCCCAAAGTAAGCAAATTATTTGCTTACCTAATACTACATAATACCTAAATATATTTAATACACACCCAGACCCAAAAATACAAACATCTGTGTT
>DVYP01000005.1:0-11788 GCA_018236145.1 Emesis heterochroa
CCCAAGTGCAAAATAACAAATATATTGAAGCGCGATATAGTATTTTGCACTTGGGGACAAATAGTTATGTTTTGATGTGCATAGATGTTTGTATTTCTAGGTTTGGGTGTTTATTTAATATATTTGGGTATTTATTTATATGTGTATTTTTAGGTATTGATATCGTTGACCACCCACAACAAAAGCAAATTATTTGCTAGATTAATTCGTGTAATTTGTCCAGAGAATATTGTAATATAATATTATATGCGTCGTTACATCAAATATCAAATCTATGGTAGAATGTGGTTTGTTTTGTACCTCGTATTGATCCTGGCCCTTCTGTATTTTTTTTCGTAAGAAAAGATCAATTGCCTTACTGCTAGGCACTTATTTAAAGGCGAGAAAAGGCTTATACATGACCCTTACGTTGTGTCTAGGTGATTGAGTTCTGCTACGTCTCGACCTGGTCCAGTATCACTGCTTTACCTATTACTGCCGCTCTAATGCCAGTGCCTGTCTTTGTCTTGTTCCAATTTGTAGGGTAATGTTGTCGGTAAACATATGCACGTAGCATTCCAACCTACACGGCTAGCAACACATCATTAACATATATGTTACTTATAGTAGATGGTTGTCTCTTTGCATTAAGAGAACTATATGCTCGGTTGCTACCCTGCAATGTATAAATATTTATTAATTTTATTTATTAATAAAACTTATTAAATAAAAAGTACTTTTCTACATTTTCCTATACAAATTTCGACCATGCTAATTTTCGTACTCTTTAATGCTTGTTATGGTTAAAAACCAATTTTTCTGATAATTATCGCATTACTTAGTTTATAAACAGAAAATAACCCCGTTACATTTACCATTTGTTTGCATTAGTGAGGTATTGTTGTTACTGCGTCCATTACCTATTCCTTTCGGACTATTTTTTCGCAGCAATTACCCTTGTCACTTATTACAATACTCGTAAGAGCAATGCTTTTATTGCAAAGTAATAATTTAATGTTTTATTCTATGCGTGTTTTGTTGTGGGAGTATATTATTCGAATTAAACTAATAATATAAACAACATAAACAAAATAAACAACGTCTCTGTGTATCTTTGATGAAAATAATGTTGTCCTTATATTTGTGTTTATAAATGGCTTCCCAAACAGAACTCGACTTACAATTATTTAGAGGTATATTTTTCATATGTGCTATTTCACGTTTGATCATTTTTTAAAGAATTGTATTTTTTGGATGACAGTACTTTTCATTTGGGTTAAACAATTTTAGATATGATTTTGTTAAAGAAGATATAGGTAATTGGAAGCTTGTTACAGTTTTGACATTTTTTACTGCTCTTTAATTATTGTTATAAGTGTTAGTAATTGAATGATTGTTATTTTAAAATTGGATTAACTAATTTATAACATAAAGATATGATAATAGTTATAAACAGTTATCATAGACTCGGTACCTGTTATCTATCACTACTATCTAGCTACAGTATCTTTTATGAAGTTATAATGCTGGTCAGCTTTTCAAGAGTTATTGATTGGAACTCGAAAAAGGTAAGAGAAAGTTAATAAGTGTTACCGAAATTATGACTTTAGTAGTCATGTTTTCGGTAACACCGCAGTTCTATTAATTCTGTGTACTCAGGAAAGAGCCGTGTTTGTGAATGATTTCTTCCAAAACGATTTGACCAATTAATAGGTTTTTGTCTGTTTACTTTGATAATTTTACTACCATCGTGTAAAGTTAATTATTACCATTAGACGGAAAGAGAAATAAAAGTAGACTTCTCGGTCTACCTTTATTTCTCTTTCCGTCTAATGGTATCCACTCTATTAGTTTCCTCGCCCATGTATTACACGGCATTCTACACACATGGCCCGCGCATTTCCATTTAAGATTTCTTATTTTGCTGTGTACATAAATCAGTTACTTGCGTTTTCTTTCTAATGATCTTGTTCTTTATTTTATCTGATAGTTTGATGTCGAGCATGCTTCTCTCCATTTTGCGTTGATATACTGATAGTTAATATTCGTCTTTCTTACGTAGTGACCATGTTTGGCAACCGTAAGTCAAGCAGGGCAAGATCACCATGTTTTAGAGTTTGCTTTTTATTTTTATGTTTATGTCTCTATTTTTCATAATTTCTTTTAAGCCCCATACTTTTTCCACACCGTCGCTATCCTTCTGTTGATCTCAGTTTCAGTCTGATCTTCAAAAGAAATAGATTGGCCTAAGTAGATATATTGTGACACGTACTCTTTGTTTTGCCCCTCTACAGTAATGACTTGATCTTTACCATTAGTGATTATTTTTGTTTTTGTAGGTAGGAACAGACCAACCTTCTTACTTTCTCTTGTTCATTTATTTACAATTTCTTGTAGCTATGTATTTTCTTCCGAGAATTTTGTTATGTCATCCGCGAAACGTAAGTGGCTTAAATATTCTCCATATATTTTTAAGCCTTGCTTCTCCCAATCAATATTTCTAAAAACCATTTCAAGTACAGCGGAGAACGTGATTTTAGGTGATAACGGATCGCCTTGTCTTACACCTTTTCTAACAGGAAATTCTGAACCATTTCCCTCCATCCGAATCTTGACCGAGCACTTAGAGTATATGTTGTAAAGAAGTTTCACATATCTTTATCAATACCCTGTTGTGTTAATGCTTCCCATATTGCTTGGTGTTCTAAAGAGTCAAAAGCCTTGGTGAAGTCTTTGTAGCATATATATAAAATCTTGTTGTATTCGTTACATTTTTCGATAAGTTGTGTCACGATGAAGATATGGTCAATTGTGGAGAAGTTTTTCCGAAAGCACAGGCGTGCTTTCGGAAAAACTTGCATTTTCCGAAAGCACGGTTAGTTCTCATCTAAGATCTTGGAGAGTCTGTTCAGGAAGATTTTAGAAAATATTTTATAAAAGTTACTCATTAGGCTAATTGGTCTATAGTTATTTAGGGCAGCTAGGTATGTATCTGTAGGATGTTTAGTAGTACTATGGCGATCGTGAGGTGAACTCCCAAATTTTAAATATTTTCGACGATTTCCTTTCATGCGAATACAATTCCTTACTCTTTGTTTCTTGTAAAAAATAGGAAACGATAATCCACATACACTACGTAATAAAGTCAATATGTCACAAATAACTTTCAAATTTACTCTAGAACTAATACGGATGAGCGAGATGCTGAACTTAACTTATTTCATAAAAAAAAGACCGGAAAGTTATAACTTTCTATTAAATAAGCAATATAAACACAGGAAAAGTTTGCTTACGAAATAAAACAAATTGAGAACATGACATTTCAGAGTTGCCGTTATAAAATATAATTTGCCATATGCAAATGATATTTTTGGGTTTATTATAAAAACAACATTATAAATAAAAATGTGCAAATCAATAAAAAACAGATGAAGGGATATATTTAATAAATTTATTTACCGTTACTTTATTCTTTTCTTCATTTCAATACTCAATGCTATAAATATAACTATATTTATTAATATAATTTAATTTATATTATTATTTTTTTTTAAATAAGACTTTTAAAAATTTTTTTTTTATATTTTTCAATATATTCAAAAATTTTCTAACAAAAAAATTCAGTTCAGATTTTCAGAAATTCTTAGTTTCGTAGATAAGTAACCGCGTGCTGATCCGTTAATCGGTCAAACCTTTCCAAGGACTTCAAAATGTGGAGATCTAGTAAGAAGTCGATTTTCAATAATCGGGGTGAAATCAGTAACTTCGTCAATACATTAAAGAGAAGTTAAAAATAATAGGTTGGGGAAAAAGTTTCTTCGCATTTTTTAAGAAAATTCAAATGATTTTATTTTATAGTTTATTTACATTTAACTAAAGTATGTAGGTACCATTTTGTTCGATAATACGCCAAGCCGCGTATACGTTTTCACTTTATACGTTGATCAATACTTTCTTGTTTCTAACAATAAATATGAATGTATCTCAAAGTTTAAAATGAGTTTTATATGTGTAAAGGTGAACTCATTTACCTAGTTGGTACGTATTAGCGATAAGTTCACTCGACGTAATCAATCGACATGTCTACTCACCCTAGACCCACCTACCTCTACGTCTTGGTTAGGGTGTGCCGGCCAGAGGCTAGGTCCAGCGCAGTGATTCGAGTCCAGTGATGTAAATTTTTCTTTTTATTTTTTTTAAGATTTACCTAGCTCAGGATAAGTATTGAAGCTCATTATATATTTTAATGACAATAATGCCCGCCGCGTCCGCGCCGGATCCGGGTTCTATTCCCGGCGGGGATAAAACTTTTTTGTGGTGAGCATTGATACTTGTAATTCTGGGATTGAATATTTATTAACAATTGGGTATTTATATATGTACGTATATGTATAATCTAATATCGTTAACTAACACTCATAACACAAACATATAATTTGTTTACTTTTGGGTTAGATCAATTCGTGTAACTTGTCCAGCGAATATTATTATTATACACTATATTTTTTTTTAATTAAATAGCCAGACGGTTTAAAATTTAAAAGTGTGTTTATTAAAAATATAGCCAGCCGGTTTAAAATTTAAAAGTGTGTTTATTAAAAATAATCAATGTGATGGAGTTTCAAGAAGCGCTGCCGCCGGAGAGTATAAATTATTATTATGTTATAATTTCGCTCTCATTTCCTCTTCCTAGCTCAAGCATAATGTCAATTACAAAATTGCTGCACTCAGTTTGAAAATGTAGAACACGGATAAGAACTACATAATAAAGTATAATAATTTCTATTGCGTAATAAATTCTCATTCTCAATGAGCGTGCTCAATTGTAATATTTTAAATTTATATTCTACTTTGTATTGTTTATCCGATTTTCTCGGATCGTGCTTCAGGATACCGGATAAATACAGTAATAAGTTCGCTTTATCGTTTTATTATTGTGTATAAAATTTAACACCGTATAAAACGGAAAACCGTCATACAAACATAATTGTGTCTTTTTTTATACTTTAAGTATTATTACTGAAATAGAACTATTTAGTGATACTTGGTGGTTTTGTTTGGTTATCTTTGAACGGTAGAGAATTGGATGAATACACGTCCAATCGAATAAACATTCAATATATAAATATCTCGAATCACGCTGTTTGTAGTTGAAATCCTCGAAAACTACCGAATTTTACCGGCTTGGACGATTAGGTAGCCTAGCGGTTACATTACCCTACAAACCGGAATACGGCAGCGTCGAGCACTGAAGTTATTACGACAGGAAAAATAGTCAAGTTGAATCTTAGGCAAGGCGTTCTGCTACGTCACGCCCAGATCTTGGTACCAATCAAGACCCGGACAAGACGTAGCAGAACTCTACCACATAGTATGTAGTCACGATTTTCTCGCCTTTTACGAGATGCCTGATTGTAGGGTAATCGATATATTTATCAAAAAGGGCCCCATCAATATAAACATAACAATTATATTTATTAAAATTCACCTTCTTATTTCTATTTCTAGCTCATATGTTTCTAATTGGTTTCAAAATATTATCCAAATGGATATCCAATTAGCCTACAAATATTATAAAAACGTAGTACAAGGGTAGAACTAAATGATAAATAGGTTCGGGATTGTGATCAAATGTTCAGTATTCCAGAGATTTCGTACTACTATAAAAATCAGAAACTAATAAAAGGAGAATGATGTGTGGCCGGACAACGTTTATCTTGAAACCAACGCATGTAGACATGATTATCATTTTACGATAAATTTGTTATTTATTCTGAAATCTAAATTGTATTAGTTACGGGTGCTTTTTTAATTAGTACAATTCACAAAAAACCAACAAAGTTTATGATAGCTTGAATAAATATAATTACATTTTTCACATTTTCAATTCAATTTCAATTACTATTTCAATTATTTTTAATAAAGACTTCTCTTTTCATACGAGTAATCTCATACACTATCATGTTACAGATATGGAATGGCGTTCTGAATATCAGATATTTTCTAACAAATTTCGTTTACCATAACTAAAACAATAGGTTAATATGGCGTATAGTTTTCATATCATAGGATAGCAAGCATATGGCTATCCTGACGGAAAGACACAATAATCGCCTATAGACACCAGAGATATTAACGGTGCGTTGCTATCCGTGTGGCTAAGATGGAATGCCATGTGCAAAATTTTACCGGCTGCCTTACTCTCCTAGCAGGTACATGATAGCGACAAGCACTAAAGCTATTGCGGCAGAAGTAGGTAAGGCAGTAGTACTAAAACCCGATCGAGACGTAGCAGAACTCTACCACCTAGTAAGTAGTTGTTAGTAATAGTAGTAGTAAAGGTATTGGTATTTTATCGCCTTTTAAGATATGCCTTGCAGCAAGACAGTTGACCTATTCTTCAAGGGGACGGGATCAACACGGGGGAAATATATATATTTAAATAGCAATAAAAAGTACACCAGTTTCTCTAGTTTCATTACTTCAACAGCATCTTCCGCTTTAAAACGTTTTTGATATTGTCTGAGTGTTCTCGCCTTTGAATTCTATCTTATTCAGGTTAATTAACTCAAAATTATTTTTTTGATTCTTATGCAATTTAGTCAATGTCCTATACATCTTTATAATATATTATATTACTACCCAGTCCAAGAGATATCAACATCAACAACAAATGCATGTCTCGGTCGATCGGCGTAAATAACAGACAAAAATAAAACGAAACAGAAAGAAAATGTACGTGCTTGATTTAAAATTTATGCATCATATCAATATGCAATATCATCATACAATAAACCTATTAGATTAAAAAGATTGGATAAGTTGCTGATACCATGAAGATAAGAGTTATACCAGTTTATCACAGAAGATGACATGTTGAGGGAGCCGAGAATGCCAAGAAGTATATCAAAAACAGCCCAATTAATTGCCAAAATGAAATCTAATAATACAAGATTAGTAAATATTTCTGTCATCGGTGATCAGTGATCGATGTCATCGGTTTATTTGTACTGTAGTGGTGCAATAAGATGAGCAAAATCCAGACTAAAATAAGAAAAGTAAATTATGCTTCCAAAGCAAAGATGTTAGTTACTGACATAATTTTCGAGGATTTTAAAGTGTATTAGTATAATAGAAATCATCTGAAAATTACATGTAGGGTTTGATATATTCGGCATTAAAATTACACAAGTGCTTTTCAAAGTTGCAGGAAACATTTTATTTACCATAGAACTTCTTTGTATGGTTAAATCTCTTGAATGATAAATATTAAAAGCATTCGTATTGAAGGTAATTTAATGTTTATCTTAAATATGAGTTTATTTTGCAACTCGCTAACTTTCCCAAGAAATTTAAATATCTTGTTCCAAGATCATAAACACAACTTTATTCTTTCGTGCTTTCTTAACCATTAAAAAGTTTATGAGATAACATGCTGTGAAAGAATTACGACCTTTTATATTTATTTTATTTATTTATATTAGAAGCAAGCAAACAATGATAGCTTTTATGGCTATATACAAGGATTGTGTGTTTCAGATAACCTTTACCTATTATTAGACACCAAATATATTAATTTCACGATATCAGCATTATGCAATGACATTTTTTACTGATAAAAAAGTCATACGCCAACTAGGATTATAAACTACGTAAATATACATGTAGTTTTATTTGCAGCTACATAAAACTATACAAAAAATATGTATACACTTCTACATTGAAAATACGCGAGGACGAAAAAAAGTGAACGCCAAGATGAGTAAAATTTTTCTTTACTTTACTGTGTTGTAACGTTCATTTGTTTATCGAACATCACCAACTGTACCGGCGACTTCTTCCAAGTGGAGTTTATAAACAATAAATCTCTAAAAGTAGCCTAAATTACTAAAGTAACTTAAGCTACTTATAGAAATTCCAGAGATCAGCTGGAACGAAAAACAGACTGCCAACAATTGTAAAAAAAGTGTTACATTTGGTATATGCAATTAGTAAAAAGTAGTTATTTTAATATTACAGACACTCAAATTTAATTTATTTGTATAGATGTTATCTTTAGGAGATATGGAGTGAGTATTTAATTTTCATAGGATAGCAATCAAACAGGTGGATTATCTGTTGCAGTTATCATCGCCTCTATAAAACATGTTTTACTTTTTGTTTTACTTCTTGTTTTCATTTAATAATATCACCACACATTTAAATTAGTCATGTTTACAAACACTAAATATCTGTTGGTAAAGTTAACTTGTATTAGTCAGAGCAGTTTGATTTCCCCGGGAAGTCCATTCTACGCTATCCTACCAGAGTCCGGTAACTGCAGTCGATCGGTGTTTGCCCTAATAGTACAAATAGTAAGTTGCAACTCTTTACTTTGACTGACTACGCACTTTTTTTGTGTTTAGAGCTTCGTACTTAAAGAACGATGAACCTAATTAATATGCAAAGTCTATCTGTTTTCAACAAACTAGATAAAGATCAAACATTTTCAAATAATGTTTGATCTGTGACCACTATCAAAATAACCAAAAAATATAAATTTGAAATTTCAAGTCATTGCATCTTCCGCCATCTTATATTTTGTTGAGTGACCATAAAGTCTCGCTCAGTGGTATGAAGTCATATGTGTACGAGTCCAATTCACACTTGACCAATTGTGTTTTTATAAAACCATGCTTCTTAAAATTATTGAAAGTAGCAGCTTGAAGAAATTTGATAAAGTTCACTTGGTTTTGAGTTTCCTAACCTAAAGTTTTAAGGATTGCTTCTATTTGATTCTTAAATACAAAGTTTATAAGATTCCAAGCAGTGGACGCCTACTATCAAATAGTACTGACAAACGAATTATATAAAATATAATTAGTTTTCATATTCTTAAAATATTTACTCTGTTGAAACATAAATTCCAACAATTTGAAAGCTTTGGCTGTGACGCGCAAAATAAAACTCAATGTCCAGAACTATTCCAATGATAAGCTTGACATAGTTTTTGTTTTATGCCTGGACTAGTTGTCACAAAACTCTATTTCTAGACCGACTAATCATAAATACTTATTATAGTTTGTGTGCGTGGCACGAACTCTATTAACTATTTCAGTTTGGTTCAATTTTTCGAATTCCGTCCGTGAAAGCGTGGCTTCGTTTATTTTGTTGTTTTCAAATTGTTTCTTATACAAGTATCATCAAATAGAAAGCATTAGAACCATGTTATTTATCAGCTCGGCTTGACACGGAGCGACAATAAATTATACAAATACGTTCACATTTGTTCAAGGCTTGAATTAATATGCTTGGCAAATGTTTGAACATAAAAACAGTTGGAATGCACTAACTACTAACTAAGGTTTATAATGTTTATGAAATGTGGTTTTTTATAAAACTGTTACCTTGTAGATTATCTAGCTGAAAATTATGAGCTTATCATAATTTTCAGCTAGATAATCTACAAGGTAACAGTTTAACTGTTATTGCTTTTTACTGTAGGCTTCATATCTTGGTAGGCATTTTAATAATTTATTTAAGAAAGTTATGTTTATATTATATAATGCATATTTTATGTCATTTATAAGTGGGAACAGCACAACGATAGGTACTGACGCTATTGTGGCAGAAATAGGCAAGGTACCAACCAAGACTTGGGCGAGACGTCGTAGGACACTATCATCTAGTTAGAAGTCACTATGTTAGTGATAAGCATCTGCTTTTTCTCGCCTTTTGCAAGATGCCTAGCAGTAAGGCAGTAGATATGTTCTTTGAAAGGGGCCCGAATCAATACTAGGGTATTATAGATAATATAAATTTTAATACTGAACTAAAACATAGATATTATATTTTAAGCGTTGCAAAACTAAAAAACAAATGCATTTTCACCAATATCTCTTCAACCCTTATTCAGAAATCAATTAAATTTTTATAGGACTAAAAAGGAATCATACCCTATTAAACAAAAATTGGTTTTCTGGCCCGAAGAAGAAATTACTTTTTGATTTCGGACTCTCATATACGACATGTTGTAAATGAAAAATTTTGATGTAAAGAAGAATCAAAATTTTGCATTGAGTTATAAATCAATCATCTATTAAAATATTATCTTTATATACTGTAATGGAACATAACTGCTTTGTCATATAATATATATTTGGTATTAACACACTGCTAAGTAAAATAAAAGTACAAATGCATTGCTAAATGTGTCTAAAAAGATAACAAGAGAGTTTATATTTGTTAGAACGCCGTAATCTCGGTTCGAATTAAAAAACATTTTTGTGTATAATATTTACCAAAGAAAGATAGGTAATAAATAAATAGCCTAACTCGATAATAGAAGCTGAGCGTAAATGAAAATGTCTACAAAAAACCTTCCGTTGTGTGCGCTGCGTAAAAAGTTTTTTCAAATCGGTCCAGTAATTGCCAAGTTTTGAGGTAACAATCATAAAAATAATACAACCAATTTGATTACTTTCAACACTGAATTTTCACATTAGATAAAACTCTCAATGTTCACTTTTAAAACCACAAGTGTTTCTTCTTCTCCGCTTCATCATTATTAGGGTAAAGCACGAAACCAGTTAGTATTAAGTTGAATAAAAGTTTAAAATGGTACAATTGGTTTTAAAAATACACATTATGAATCTCGTTATTTTAGGAAGTCAGTTGAAAATAGCGTTATCCATTGTTATTCTCAATCAACCTGTTACTTAACTGGTTTAGGTCCTTGTCCATTTCAACATTCTTGAATATGTTCCTCCTAAACTTCTCAGGTAACGGATTTATCTACGTTAAATGTAAGTTACAATTCAGTTGCCTTTAAATATTATGTTTAATATTCAACACATTATAAAGCATTGCTGTAAATACGTTCTACCTTGTACGAGTATACTATAATAACTCAAAGAGGATATTAGACACAATTTATCACTAAGTTAGCACTAAGAAAAATATTGTGATTTCAAAATTATTATTAATTGATGTTTTTGAACAGAAAAAGCGGTATTTCTAACGGGAAAAAAGTTCCCTACCTATCTACCTTTTTAAGGTAAAATACGTACGTGAAAATTTGTGAAGAGATAAGTTCGCTTACTATTTTAGTTTAGTAAACAAAAATACGTGTGGCACTCGGGGACTGCCGCGGTAAAGCTATTGCATAGCATTTTTTATCAAGTTATTCAATTATAATATTTATGTAATATTTTTTTTCTTTGATATTAATTCAAGTTTCACTTTTTGAGCGTGGTGACCGATAAGAAAACAATTTTTTATTCTTTTATTGAATACATGAGAAGTTAATATTGTGTAAAATATTTTTATTATTTTACAATACTTGTAGGTTATAGAGGAATTTATATGAAACATGAAACTATACATTAATGGTCACTGAAATAAGAAACATAAGTTTGAGACTTGATATCTTCTAAATATCTAGAAAATACCGCGTCAATGGTGGTCCCATTATTTGTTGTGGATTCTGATAGATTATTCATTTTCAAATTAAATTTTTCCGCTCTATTTTTTTATCAGCGAAGTTGATTTTGAAATCACCACCCAAGATAATTGGAAATTTATTACCATTTGTACCAAGTACTCAAGTAAAGCGCGATGAATATAATGCTCTATCTCGTCCAATTTTGGATTCGGAGAAATATAATAATGCTGCCATGACTATGTGTAGGCCAATTGTAAGTTTGCATAAGCACGCACAAATGAGCGCCTAACATTAACATCGCTAGCGTGTCCAATTTTTGTCTTTTCCTGTGAAAAATATGAGGAAATCGTAAAGTTAAATAATGTTGAGGCATATAACAATTTGGCT
>DVYP01000006.1:0-11413 GCA_018236145.1 Emesis heterochroa
TAAGTCTAGTAGATTCCCAGCTTCGTACGCAGTGGGAGTCGGGAGGAGAGAATAGGGAGGAATACTGCCATTGCATGTCTAGTTTTCCCAACAACCGATTTGGTGTGTTGGGAGAAGAGGAGCCGGTTGTCGATGGTGATCCTTTTGGGGCCACGCAATCGGTTGACCAGCGAAGAAGAGAATGATATACTCTTTTCCTCGGGGGAGCTAAAGCTTGGGTGTTGCTGATGTTGACCGTCAGCCGTCATTTGCCCAGCCAGTCGGGGAGGAGGTTAAGGCTGGCTTGGAGCTTCCCTGTGGCGTGAATGGGGCTCATGGATACAGAGATGAGGGCCGCACGTCTGTGTACAACGCTAACGTGCAGCCATCACCTACCGGGAAATCTTGAGTATAATAGGAGGACAGCGCAGGTGATAAAAGACTGCCCTGCGGGACTCCTGCAGTGATGGGACGAGAGGGGAGTTAAATTTTTGTTGATCGGAAAACTTCAAATAGTAAACAAATTTAGTTACTATATTTCACAATAGTCTGAATTGTGTTTTATGCATTGAAATATATAAGTAATCTGACATAATGCATTAATCAATAAAAAATATTAATGGCAATTCAAAAAGCTATTGATACAAAAAAACCGGTAAAATCCAGCTAGAAATAAATAAAAGTAAGCCCACTTTATTGTCATATTTTATTCAACGTCAGTTAGTACGGTTATCACATGCCTGACAAATGTTAGCATTGGTTTAAAGCGCACAGTTTATCACAAAAGGTTTTTAATCCATGATTTACGAACTTTCGCGACTGTGGCTGAACAATAAAAACCAATTTATATAAAAAGTGAGCTGGTACACTTTTTCATTAGCTAACAAGAATGACGTGTAAAACAACGCATTCACCGTGACAAGGGTCACTATAAATAACTGAAGAGAACTAATTATCATGTCGATATGTCTATAGATAGCTAAAGAATATAGTTATATAGTTATTGTATATATAGTTATTGTTTATTATTATTACTGTAAAACTTAATTTTAGCATGTAGAATGCAATTATAAAAATAATTATGCTGGATGCTTGTGAATTAAAGCGTACTTGTTGGTGTGTGTACTATATAACTACTATACTATACTATGCTTAAACGGCTGGCCAACTTTGGTCTTTGAGTGCGATTTAAGAAATCCCTAATAATGTGGCAGTCAATTAGTTCATCACGCGTTATGGGATCAAATTTTAGCAAGTTAGACCTTGGTGTCGGAGCCGTCAGGCGCGTACAGCTACAGCGCCGCCAGCACTTGCGGATGTTGCAACTGTCCGTGCAACACACGTAACACGTGGCACACTAGCGATACGTCCCGACGAACGCTAAGGCGATTGCACCCAACTATACCTAACACAAGTAGACTGGGATACATTAGCGGATACATAAGGTACACGCCGTATTCCCTAAAATATAAAAAGCGGGCAAATTTATTTTGAATTTTCTCCACCACGAGACTATATTTGGCCTCATGGGGATTCAAAATAATAGCTGTTGATTCGATGTGAGGTGCATTGAACAGTATTTGTAAAACTACATAATATATTGTTACAATCTTTACAATTTCTTAAAATAAAACCTAAATTTCGAAACGACTTCTCACAGATATTAATAATATGCTTACGAAACGTTAGCTCAGGTACCATATCTAAGCCGAGATTGCAAACACAATCAAAACGAGTAATTGACAAAAGCTACATCTCGTAATGATAATGCTGTGGAGCTTTAGCCCGGTTATATGTCATTACGCCACACTTAGCTGCGAATAAAAGTGAAAATGCTTAATAGTATATATCTAGAACCAAGAAGTGGCGCAAAGAAAAGGAAATGTGCTAATAAAAAAATATTTAATCGAGAAAAAATTTTTCGCTGATGGACAAAGTACATGTAGTGATAAAATACGACAAAAACTCGATTTTCGTGGATATGTCACTGGTCGTAGCAGATGTAGAGTAATTGCACAGGCAGTAAATTTAAGTGAGCATAGTATATTAAATGAAAAAAGCAGCTGTGAGCTAGCACGTAAAAGACTATTCATTTTTGGTGGTAAATAATGCGTTGGTTTAGCATCGAAGTTGATTTTACCTAGAGAAAATTCTTGTTATGAAAATTATGAACTTTTTTCAATAACAAAGCCATTTGCAAACCCTAAGGAGATATTGAAACCATGCTATGAAATTATTGCTAAAGAATCAGATCTATTTATTTTGTGCGTGGGAGAACATGAAAAAAATCTTATTGAGGTAATGGTGGAAACTGCAGCTATAATTAAGTATCTGAAAAATTATAAAATCATAATAGTTATTGTTCTTAATAACAAGTATTTAAATGAAAAAAAATTGAACAATATTATCCAGACTTTATGTGGGAATTCTTATAACTGCACTTACATTAACTTCGGTTAAGTTATATCAAGAGGTATGGAAATATGAATATGTTATTAAATACCAACAAATTAAAAATATGTGCAACACTATAAATATTACATTAGATTCTATGTTTTATGATAAAAAATTTGTAATATGTAAAAATTGGCCTATTAAATATAAGCCTATCAAATAAAAGCAACACGTTTGAATATTTTACAAAAAAAGGAACAATTCCATATTACTTTAAAAAAGTTGAAAAACTTGAATTATGCAATACCAATTCTTTAGATTCAAATAGTCCGACTCGGTTTTTTCGTTCCCAAGCAGAATAATTTTACCTGTGTAATGCATCAAAATATCGGTGGTTAACTAAATAAACTTGACCTTGTAAGTACTGTTTATTTTATACTGTTTAGTTTATTTTATCTTGAAAATTTTCGTAAATCGAACGAGTGTGCAAACATATTATGTTTTTCGGAAACGTTTGTTAAGAAGGGCGATGAAAGCAACATAAAACTTTACCGGTATAGACTTGCATCTACCTATTGCAGACAAACCAAACGTAGAGGAGGAGTATGCATACTAGTGGCAAATTACTTACAGTGTAAAGTTATACAAATTTGTAATAGCTTAAGTATTGAAAAATCATTGGAATGTTGTGGCGTTGAAGTTTTCGAATTAAATTGTTATGTGATTTGTTTGTATAGAACCCCTATTTCTAATATTAATTTATTTTTTAATAAATTGCAAATTCTGCAAAATAAATTGATATCAAATTCCAACAAGCATATAATTATTGCAGGAGATTTTGACATAGATACTTTAATTAACAGAAATGCCACAAAAGAATTTAAGGATATCCTTAATAATTTTAACTTAAAACTACATATTACAGATCCAACTAGGCAAGAAACGTGTATTGATAATATAGCAAGTAATATGATGAAAACAGTGCGTTACTTAAAACATCTTAACTTATCAGATCATAACACTTGCCAAATACTAAAATTTGAATCTCCGTGCGTTGTTAAAAAATTACCTTCATATATTTATAAACGTAATTATTGCTTAGAAAATTTAAATAAATTTAACGAATGTCTAAGAAATTTATCTTGGACAGAAGTAATGGAAGAAGTAAATGTTAATAGTAGCTTCAATAAATCACACGATATATTATGTACATTATATAATTTATGTTTTCCAATGTGTAAAAGATTAATAAATTCAGAAAAAATATATATAAAATGGATAACAAAAGGCATTAAGGTATCATGCTCAAGAAAGAGAATATTACGCTATAAATATTATAAATATAAAACTCCGGAATTTAAAGATAATTTAAGGATCCGTAACTACTGCAAGATATTGCGGAATTGTATAAGAATCTCAAAAAATCTAGGAAATAAACATTATATTCTAAAGGCGAAAAATAAATGCAAGGCCATATGGAACATTATTAAGAATGAAACTAGTTCATCTATTGAATCGCAAAATATCAATTTAATTAATTATAATTATACGCAAATTTCAGATCCGACAAAAATAGCTAATTCATTTAATTCTTTTTGTATCAACTTGACAAATAAAAAACTATCTCATGACAAAAATATTTATAATTCAAATATTAAAATTTCCAAGGAAAGAATTTTCTTAAAACCGACTAGTGAAAATGAGGTTACACGAATAATAAAACTGTTAAACGATACTAACTCAGTAGGTTATGACTCAATTTCTACAAAAGTAATTAAGCATGCTGCAGCCGCTTTATCACCAATACTCAGTTGGTTGATTAATGAATCGTTTTTACAAGGATTATTCCCCGATAGCTTAAAATTATCTGTAGTTAGACCCCTATATAAAAATGGTGACCGCACTGAAATGGGTAACTACAGACCTATTACCTTAATACCCATACTTGCCAAGGTTTTTGAAAAAGCAATGCAAGAGCGATTGTTGGACTTCTTAAATAAACACAATACGATTTACCCAAATCAATATGGTTTTCAAAGGAGTAAATCTACAACCTTAGCAGTGATCTCACTGATTAAAAAAGTCACCGAGTGTATAAATACCAAAAACTTGTTGCAGCAGTATTTTTTGATTTAACTAAAGCTTTTGATTTTGTTGATCATGACAACTTACTTATTAAACTTGAAAAATATGGTATAAGAGGGGTATCCCTAAAATGGATTACCAGTTACCAATATCATCGAAAACAGAATGTCGAAACAGATCAATTAAACGACGAAAACGAGCTGATTGTGTGTAAGTCAGATACACTTTGTAACAAATTTGGTGTTCCGCAAGGTAGAATATTGGGACCATTATTTTTTCTCGTAAACATAAATGACCTGCCATATACTTTAAACTGCCTATGTAGTATGTTCGCGGATGATATTGCATTAATAATTGAAAGTAATGACACATCGTTCGAAGCCACAATATTGAAATCCGTAGAAGCGGTGTTTAAATGGTTAAAGTCCAATAACCTACTTGCAAATATAAGCAAAACAAAAATAATGCAATTTACACATCCTAATACACCGCAAAATAGGATCGAAATTAATTACAATGGTCAACATATTGCCCGCGTCGATGAAGTCAAGTTTCTTGGTATTAACATTGATAGCCACTTAAATTGGAAGTCACACATAGATAAAGTATGCACAAAATTAAGTAAATACGTTTTCGCCCTACGTAGAATTAGACGCAATGCTGGCAAGGACGCTGCTCTAACAGCGTACCATGCATATGTGGCATCGATATTACGCTATGGAATTATAATATGGATGAACTGCTATAGCTCCACCAAAGCATTTATACCACATAAAAAGTGCATACGAGCAATTTTTGATGTTGGTCCATTGGAATCTTGTAGACCGTTATTCAGGAATAACAAAATACTGACCTTAACAGACATGTACATTATAGAAATTGTCAAGTTTGTCATAAGGAATCCCGATTTATATACCACAGCAAAAAATAATTCAATATTTATATGTAGGGATCCCACAAAACTGGTGCTGCCAACTTGTAAAACAATTTTATACCAAAGGAGTTGTATAATGATGAGTATAAAAATTTACAATAAAATACCAAAAAACTTAAGGGAATTCCCAATAAAACGCCAATACAATGCAATAAAAGAATGGTTGCTAAAAAAACAGTTTTATAGCATTAACGAATTTTTAAATTGTAAATAAAGAAATATTTTTTTTATCTAATATAATTAATAAAAATTTTACTGGAAGTTATAAATTTTGTATGGAATTGTTTCTTACCTTACAATAATATATCATTAAATTGTCATTGATACGAATATGTACATAGATTAGTTATTTTATTATTGAATTGAATTTTGTGACATATATTTTTTACATTTGATACTGACTTATTTCGTAGTAAAACTTAGATTCGTAGTTTTAAATTCTATTAATAAATTAAATTTTCCTTATATTATATTATGCAATGTATGATAAATTGTTTTGATGTAATAAGTTTTAAAAAAATAGTATGAACCTACAGCAGGTTCTTCTTGCTTAAATTTAAAAATGTGCTTAAATTTTAACTAGTATGTGAAAAATTAAATTAATCAATTATTTTATTAAATAAGATTTTGCATGTCACTTTTGATGGAGTGTGTTGAACTACCAATATTATATATAACACCATGATGTACCACATTTCTTGCAAATAAATGAATTTGAATTTATAAATACAAATGGTACATATATTTTAATATATATTGAGGAATATCTAAATCTGGCGTTCATAGAAATCTGGCGTTCTTTAAGACAAGAGATGATCTAGGGATCTTGTAAAAGGCGAGAAAAGGCTAATTCGTGTCACTAACATTGTTCTGCGGTGGAGTTCTTTAATGTCTCGCTCGGGTTTAATACCACCGCGCGTCTTACTTATTCCTGTCAAAACGTCAATGCTTCTCACTGTCGTGTTTCGGTGTGGTTAGCCAGTAAACTTATGTTCGAGGAATTACCATCCCGCCACACGGATAACAGCTCATCATGGTATCGGAGTCTTCCCATATTTGGTGTCAAGGGCGATTGTTGTCTCTTTTCATCAGTAGAGTCATCTTGCATGTTTTCTATCTATAAAAATATTTGAAATTGGAATGTCTCTTTGTAATATTAAAACAGCTGCTTTTTACTTAATGCATATGGATATATATATACGATACATAAAACAAAATATATTTTTTTGTGCAGTCTAATCTCTGCAACGGCTTGATTGAATTTGATAGGACTTTCACTGTCAGAAAGCGGATGTAACTCAGGCTTAGTATTCCTTAGTAACTACGGCTACTTTTATTTTAGAATTTTTAAATTATTTTTACTAAAAAATCCACATTTACGAAGTCACTGGCCAAGATAGTATATAATATAAAAGAAAAAAGCATAAGTAGGTATTTACAAATTACACATACAATTATAACAATCTATTACCTATAGACTGTTTGTCAGTTCCTTCAGTTAACAATAGTTTATCCTACATCCTCAACGTCACAATTCTGGTACTCACTAGAGTCCATCCCAGATTCGTTGGTCCGGCTATTTGCATATTAGATTTATGTTGCGAATTTATAAAGGAAGTAGTATTTTAGATAGATAAATATTTTAATGTATAAAATGTATCTAATTGCACACAAGACAAAAATAACAATAATTTGAATAATAAAAAGAAATATAAAATTATATTAGCATATATTTAATGTTTGCATGGATTTACACAAAAGGTATGACGTAATCTCATCAGTCTCATCACTAACCTACTTAAAATGTGCGATTATGAATTAAGTGTAAAAATACAAGCAAATTTTTAGAGCGTATTTAATGGTTTCATCTAATAATATCATTAATATTCTTTAAGCTGAATAAAAAATAAATAAGCCCTTTCCCTCTGATAGAAGAAGACGACAAACTTAAAAAACAAAAATAAATCAAAAACTCAGTGCAAAATGGTAGTGTTTTGTTGTTGTTTTTGTTAGACATTCGTCTAATAAATCGACGCCCTGGAACCTCAGCCCTAAACGACAACGTTCGATTACAATATGCGAAGTCAAGTTTGCCAGTTACAAGAGAGAGAAAGTATTCCTTTTCAAAAGGCCAGCATCACAACTGCAAGATCTCTGATACTGTATTTGTCGGCGGTGATCACTTAGCATCCGATGAGCCTTTTGTCCATTTACCTGCTCTGATAAAAAAACATATTAGCGTTTATATTAGTGGTTCTCAATTTTCAATAGTGTTACTCATAACCTATGTAGGAAAACGGACTGAAAATTATTTCAACCAATTAATAAAATATAAATTAATACCATTTTTTGAAATTAATAAATAACTATGCAAGTTGTAACATTTTTATAATTATGAAGTAGTTAAATAATTTATAAATATATAAGTTTTACAACGAATGAGAAGATTGAAAAGTAGAATAGGATAATGTGAAGATTGATATTATGAATTTTATTCTATATTAATTTGTTAGTATGTATGTACCATCTCTGTTACTCCCATTAAAATAGGTGTTTTACTCACGCGGTACGCCGAAGCATTACAACGTTTCGCAATCACTGACGGCATATCGGCAGGAAATGGTATGGTATTACCTGCTGAAAAGGCGGCGAGCGGTGGTCGTGGCAAACTTTGGCTTTATTCATGATAGAGTTAAATAGATGGTGGTAACTGGTGTGGTGAACAAATTTGTATATCTTAGTTGTGGTTTTATGAACTATGTGGTGAAGAAAAGTACACTGTGTGCAGAGAATAAGGTGAGAATGGAGCTTTAGGGAGATAACTTAGAAGTACAGATTTTAGTTGGGGTGTTTGTCTGGCACTGTACAATTGTGTACTCATCACAACTCTGTTGTACGGAAGTGGGAGTTAGGTATATTAGAAAGGGCATAATAGCAGAAATAGCTCGGTTGAGATGGGATCGGTACAAGAAATATGTGGCATTACACTCGCGGATCGTTAAATCGATAAATACTCGACATTTATAATATAACTTACGTTTGAAGTATCTAGAAAGGGATCGTGAAAAAATGTTTTAATAACCCCAGAGAAGTGTTGAAAAATTATACAGGGGTTTAACTTTTACCCTAATAAAAAATTCTGGAATTTAACCCAAAATTTTCTTGGACTACAATGCTATTGTGGTAATATATCGGACCAACATCAAAGGACGACGACTGACGATATAAAATGTGCCTATACCGAAACTTCGTAGTATAGCTATGGATGTAAAAGCTCGTAAAAACTTTTTTGACATAATCATACTGCAACAACTAAATGGATTTGTATTCAATAAGAAATCTGCCAAGTGCAAATTGGAGTCACATACGCTCTAAAATATGAACACCTTACTAATTTTTACTAGTTCTTCTTGTTATTTATAGTCGTCCTTTACTTTGTTTTGTTTCTTTTTAATTAGTTTTGGTATCCCAAGATATAGGCTCTCTTAGTTAGGGAAACTCTGGTAATTCGTGAGTATTGCATATAATATTATATATATATATATAAATATATATATATCATAATATTATTATTTTCACTTATACTTTATTGCTCTGAATTCCATGTTTTGTTCCAATAGATATTATTATTATTATAACTATCTTCCGTAACTATCAACGAGCTTCTTAAGCCAGTTACAAAATTATGGTAAGTATGGAGACCCATGAGAACTAGTTTTTTCTTTTTATGATTTGTTGAAATAGCGGCCACAGTAACACACATTCTGTAAAAATGTCAAGTGTATACATATCTCCTTGCAAGATTTTGTTGCGTTAGGTAGACAGAGGAATATTAGAATTATACGAAAACCATTTACGATTTCACTTATATATTCCGTGGGATTTTAAAATCACGCTAATTTATATATGAAACACATAAATCATATCATTGATCATAAATCGTCACACGAGCATCATGTCTGTCATGTGTGAGAAAAGGTTTTATTTTCATTGTATTGTTATAGTCGCGGCGTCTTCATTAGTAATTTGCTCACAGTAATAGTTAAACATCGACTAGCAATTTCCTGAGGTTCTTTAGCGATCGTTCAAAACTTAGTCAACTTAGTGGTTTTGGGGAAACGTTATAGGTATTGTACAATTTGATCAAAGTTAGTAAACATTTTGTCTGCAAACAAACTTAACACCGGTTAATTAATGAATATGTAGCAATTATTCAGAATAATGTGGCAATTGCAAGGGGCGCCAGAACCATAATATATAAAAAAAACAGTTTTTTAATCAAAACTTGTATAACAAAACACCTTTAATTTTGTACGTCACGTTAGGATTTCTAAAAAATACGGCTCACAAAAATGCTACCCATTACATATAAGCGACTTGCAACAAAAAATCTTAAGTTTACAGAACTGGGCGCCAGTATCAAGTTTCTGTAAGTGCTTTGGTTCAAAATTTTTGGATCCGGTACTAGCTTTACGACGTCACTGTGTAGAGACCAAATATAACAATATAACAAAAAAGTTCGAACCTACCCGTATTTCAAGTATGTAAATGGCACAAGAGTAAAGGATTACGAATCCGAAATGAAACACGACACTTAAAAGGATTGACTATTCCGCCAGACAAACGTAAGGCGACAGAACCAACGGCAGAAGGAGAAACATTGTAGAACTCTTCCATTTAATAGTTCATCATAGGATAGCATGTAAGCAGATAGTTTTCCTGATGGAAAGAGACAACCATCGCATAGACACCAGAGATGTTAACGGTGCGTTGCAATCCGTGTTGCTTGGTTGGAATGCCACGTGCAAAAGTTTACTTGCTACCTTACTCTCCAATCCAGAACACGACAGCGACAAACACTGATGCTATAGCGGCAGGAATAGGTAAGGCGGTGATACCAAGACCCAGTCGAGAAGTAGCAGAATTCTACCACCTAGTAAGTAGTCACGTTGTTAGTGACTAGTTTTATCGCCTTTTACGACATGCCTAGCAGAAAAGACAGTTGATCTATATAACATGAGGGAATAATATGAATAAATTGGTATAAAGAATTTTCCACTAATAGGTATAAATAGTTATATACTCTAAGATTTATTGACTAGTAAAAAATAAAAATCCTAATATAGTAATAGTACAAGTATGTTAATGATACAGTTCTATATCGTCTCGCCCTGTCTAGTCCGCAAAAAGTTAGTGGTTGTTGTGTGCTTATTTACAGCCTAAGAAACTCGGTAAATTCATGCATATTGTATTACAAATCTGCTCGCTGATTGCAATGGACATTAACATATTTGATTTTTTTTATATCACTAACTTCTACGGGGTACAATAACCACTATATATATTTTTAAGTCACTTCACTTAATAGGCGGCGCGAGCGCGAGAAACCAACCTCTTGATGGAAATAGATAATGACTGCCTATTGGTCACCAGAAATAATAAAGGTGTATTGCCACCCATTCCATTGCAGGCTTGGAATGCCATGTGCTTAAGTTTGCCAGTTACCTTACCCTTCACACCTGACCACACAAGACAGTGATACGCATACCAGACACGCATAAAAAACAAGTCAGCAATTACGATGTCAGTAACACGAGCAAGCCTTACCTCGCATTTTACGAGATTTTTAGATGCCTACCAGTAAGGCAGTGAGATATTCTTCAAGATTTTCCATTTTCCGGATCCGAATTAAACCTTATTATTTTATTTACTAAAGCGCATTAAAGAATTACACAATTAAATTGGTCACCTATTTCTCTAGGTTTATGTCAAATCTAAAGAATTATGAATTTGGAGCAAACAATGTAAGTTTGTCGGAATCGTGGTTTTAAGCACACAATTATCTGCCTTTCATCGTAAGAGATTTAACGTGTAATATACGTATGTAAGAGTCGTCGTTGTGCACCACTTCCCATGGGCATTTGCAACACAAAGAGTAGTTACCAAGATGCCGCCTTTTGAAGATTTCATAGACTCCTCTTAACAATCTCAGTATTAAAGCTACTTAGCATAACCGTGTAA
>DVYP01000007.1:0-11376 GCA_018236145.1 Emesis heterochroa
CGCAATAGCCTCAGTGCTTGTCACTGTCGTGTTCCGGTTTGGAGGGTGAGGTAGCCGGTAATTTTTATTATTTTTTTAAAATATTAATTTAAAATTACTTGATTATTCCATCAGCGCAGTCAGTCGGAAGTAGTGGTAGAGTACAGTTATGTCTCGGCAGGGTTCTGTAGCACCACATTACCTATCTCTGCCACCATAAAGACGGTGTTTTTCCTGGACACACCAAACTTTTTCCTGCAGTCGCAATTTTTTCGCCTTTCTAGCCTGCTTCTATCGCCTGTGCGATTTGAAAAGGCGTGTATTTTTTCAAAGGTGTAATTCCTGCAAAAAAGCCCATATGTCGAAGTAGGGAACATATGGAATATTCAATCATCGAAGTTTTAAATGTAAGAAGTTTATTTTAGAAGTGCAGAAAAAACATGAAATAAAGTGTACAGAATATAAAAAGATAAAATTTCTACATTAGTCGATTATTGGAATATGCGCATAAAAAAAGAATCCCGATAAAACAAAAAGAATAAAAGTTATGAGGAATAAATCTTACTCACCTTCTTAGTGATTTCACTAACAAAACTTGGTTTCCGTTTACCTTACATATCTTATTTGTTCTAAATAGGTGTTGTTTTTTAAAATTATAAGCGTTGGTTGCAATTTACATCCTATCTTTGATAATTAATATATTCTGAATTTTATCAGTTTTCATTAAGTAGAGTTTACGAGATATTCTCTAGACGTGAACGAAGTGAGAAGACGAAAGTTGGAAGGATTTGCTAATATTCCATTTGGACTGTGGAGCGGTTACCGCAGGAGAATATGAACGGATTGGCCGGTTCCGACAACTTGACAGCTACACTTTGCATTAAGTTACCCAATGCTTTAAAAATATTGTTGCCATTCTAATTTAGTTTTAGTGGTTCAGTGACGACCCGCGGCCCGCGCCCCTGCCACAGAATAGAGCGACTGCCTTGCTGCTAGACATCTAGCAAAAAGCGAGAAGCAGCCACTATTGATCGCTAACATCATGACTATCTACTAGGCGGTAATGTTCTTCTACGTCTCGACCGGGTCTTTGTAGTAGGTACTACCGCAATAGCGCCATAGCCTGTCCGCGGTCGTGTTCCGGTTTGGAGAGTAAGGTAGCCGGTAAACTTATGCACTTGGGATTTCAACCTCGCCACAAGGATAGCAACGCATCATTATTATCTCTGGTGTCTATAGGCGATGGTTGTCTCTTTCTATCGGTAGGACCAACTGCTTGCTATCCTATGATATAAAAAATCAATCTTTAGTACAAAGTGTTGGTTAGACATTATACGTTATACGTCACGTTCAGAACTTTGAAAATTACTAAGATCATCTCGCATATATGGTATGGTTTCGTCCATGTCTATCGACCTATCCATGTGGGTATTACGATAAGTGCTGCCACCTATTTCGAAAACAAATTATAAGCTGTCGGATGTTGTCGATATTAATATGTTACTGCATGTGCAATTAAAACACGAGTCACTTGATGATTATCATATATTTCCATTCCACAACATATATTACAACAATGGCTACCGTCCGAGTTCACGTTGCCAGCCGCTTGCTCGTCACACTCCTTCGTTTAGACTAGTTTGATGAGTTTATATGATAAATGTTTCAAATATTTCTGTTTAATAAGTTACTATTATATATATATATATATGTGTATTAGTGACTCATTAATATTATAAGACAACTTGAGTAGGTACCTACATTAATGATATGGCTGAAAACATTCTACTCTCGAGAAACTTTAACATACAGCCAACTCGTTGCACCACTTATAATAAACCTGGGGTTTCTGACGGCATATACGAGATCTATTCAACTGCCGTTTCATATGAAATCGACGAATATTTATTTGTTCCAAGTCGTCATTTTATATTTTAAGCGGTACATGAATTGTTATTACAGAATTGCTACTTTACAGCTGTTAAATGGTACGTCACAAGCCACAACTCAAATAGCAGCGACTGAGGCGGCATCGGCGGTGTTAGGTAAGTTAAATTCGCCAAATTTTATACGAAGTTGGCGAATTCCACACTCTCCATTTTGAATACACATAATATCCCATCTAAATCTTAGTCTAGAAAAAAAAAATTATAGTGAGCAACATAAGTGAAGACCTAAAACTTCGTTTTAAGATTTCATTAAAAGACAATTGTTTTATTTCTCTCTATATTTTGTACACTAGACGTGTATTTATGTTAATGCTAAGTAGACCTGCAATGTGGATCATATAGCATTTTACTAATACTAAATTGTTTTAATATACATTCATAATTTCAAACTCCCAGGCCGCAGTTTGCGCCGCAATTCGCACCGCGGGTAGCTGCGCTGTGTGCTGTAGCCGAGCGTTTAAACGTTGTGGCACAGATCACGCTTATGGGTTTTTTTCTGAGAGACAGAGGCAGAACCGTGCAGCCTAGTCGCGTACCGCTCGACTTTTGTCAACTAATACAATTCTACATGTACCTATGCACGTATAAATCAACGTCGCACGAATACGCGAACGCTTCGTTGTACGAACGAAGGGAGTAGGTACGAAGTGTATCTCCAAATTACCGGGATAGCGTGTACCGTTGATTCGTCGACTATGAACCAACTATGAGGGCTTATTATAAATTTGTTGGAACACTAAATGAATTCTTATTGACTCCCCGAAAATCTAATTAGTTAGTGAATTTACCCATTTTCGGAAATCGTGTTTTCACCGAATCCCTACGTTTTGAGGTCCTACGAACATTTTTTCAACATACCTTCCAGATTTATTACAAAAACTAATCTGCTCTATTTCTTAAGAATCTTCGTCTAAATTGCATCAACACCTGTTAATCAGTTTGGGCGTAATCGTTGTAAAAACATTTGAAATGTTTTTTGACATAACTTGGGAGTTTTTTTAACTAATTGATTTTTGACCCTTTATAATATTTTAGAACTCCAAAAATTGCATCTAGTGCTGTTTAAAATATCAAAATTAAATCAAGCGTTTAAACTTTTGTAATATATTTAAATGAAGTTGCTTTCAATGCAACTAGGTACTTCAGGTTTTTTAAATAACTGCCAGACTAATATATCGATAGATTTCAAAATCTAATCCCCCAATTCTCCTTAAAAAGTTGCGTCAAATACCGCAAATTCAATCAAAATCGGTCAATTTGTGCGGGGTTAACAATGACGGAAATATTTCTCAACATTATGTCGATATTTTTTAACTATTCGATTTTGTAGCTAAGACAACCGTTGAATTTAAAAAATTGCGGTGAGTTTTCATCTGATCATCGTATAGAAGACTGATCGTATCGTATTTATAATTAAGTTAGTCCAAAATGAAAATAGTATTAAGTAAATTATATTTAACCAATGTTACATTGATGAATCCTTTGAATCCAAAAAATACATATTTTGCTTAAAACCCCTTACTTTATAGGGACACTTATGGGGGTTGGCCTGCGAGTTCAATCGTGTTACATGTATTTTTACTTGAAAATTAATAACATTATATTAATTATAGACTTTGCAGCCACAGATTGAAAAATCGCTAGCTAACTGTTAAAATATGTAGGTACTTACGAACGGATACGTACGAAGGTAGTCATATTTGTAACACAATAAAACATGTTTTAACGACGATGGCAGATCTACTAAATAATGTGAAAATGGATTACGATTGTACATTACCGACGGTAGAATCTAAAAATATAGTAGTTAAAATAAGCCCGTTAATAATTAATAGCTGATAATTAAACGATTGAAAGTCTTATCTATCTCTCTGGTGCGAGACCTTCTCACGTTACAGAACTAATTAAATTTTCTAAGACCGTTTAGGAGTTTGACATAGTTTCACTTAATATAAGGCAGGCAATGTTTTTCTCTAGATAAGTATCCTAAAGGGTATATAATTAAAGTCCAAGATTATGTTAAAATACACCTTTTAAAACATTTAAAAATATAATCTTTGCATGGATAAGTAACGCATTAGACAGCAATAAATGGAGCGACGTCTAGGAAACGAAATGTTACTTGTCGGGATTGCACTATAAGTGATACAGATCGAATGAAATGTGATAAGGCCCGCTAAAAATTGGTATTTGACATAGGAAGAAATCTGAGAAAAATGCCCGACTCTATAGAGTAGGTGCGTCTGCTCAGGACTCCCCACCACTTTCCAGAAGTCCTGATGGTCCTAATTCCTGTAACCCATGATCTAGTAGTAATCTTTGGTTTAACGGGCTGGTATTAGGCTCCATTGTTTGTAGGGAGAGCCAACAATTAATTTGTCTCGACGGTGTTTCTTAGTCCTCAATGACACTCTCCTCTGAAGGAGCTGACTGCACATGAACGTCGCTCGGCCGCCGAGTAACAACGCTACTGCTCCTCAAATAAATGTCAAAGTATCCTTCTTTTGTGTGTCCGGGAATGTCACACTGTAGGTATCACGAAAACCTCACTTTTTTGTCACCACACGTGCACGCATCACAAGGGACGACGGACACGCAGCGGTGTGGGCTCCCCCTCGCTGGCATCACTCTGTTCTTTTTCCGGCTCCGGCTACCACGATAAAGCCGGAGAAAACTACATACCTACATCATACTAGTTTCTTGTATGGTGACGTCAAAGTTAGGACGCCGTTTTTTGACTTTAATTCATATTATTTAAAAAGGCATGTATGTATACTTTTAAATTTTTTTATAGTAATTATACACGCCAAGAAAGACCGAATACAGTTTTTGGTGACCTTATATGTTTTCTTATTTAGGCGCAATGATACTTTTTTGATTTTTGGAAAAAACCGCGATTACTTGACAACTATAAATATTTCTTAAATTTAATTTTGTCACAAATACGCACAAATTAAGAGTTATTTGTGCATGTTTATTCTACATGCGCACATACAATAGTCTTTGATATACGCGATTCTGCAAAACCTTACTGCAGCAGGAAACGCAATACCTCGAAAACCTGAAGACGCACAAATTTGCACAAATAAAAGCTCTCTGCTCATGCGCAAATTTTTAACTCACCGATAATTCGTTTAGAATTATCCTGCTAGAACAACGTTACCCCAGCAGGAATTGTTTTTTCCGTTTATTTCCAAAATGACAACATGCACAATTTTTTTATTCGGCGCCCATTTACAGCAGATTGAGCACTAATTATATGTCCCACTCGTATCACTCTAGGTGCTACTTTCTTGCTAGGGGTAACGTACACACGATATTAATACATTTATAAATATATTTAATAAACCTCCAAACCCAGAAATACAACCATCTGAGTATGCTCTTTACATAAATGCTTGTCCCTACCGGGAATCGACCCCGGGCTCCGTCGACTTACAAACAATACAACCACAACATTGTACTCCAACTTTTTACTACAAAACACGAAGACTTTTCCCCGACCTATTAAGAGTATCTTATATCGGTTTTGAAAATCTTTCACCTTCCGTTCTTTTCACTTAATGCCCAAAATGACGCAGCATTTCTTGTTGGTTCGTCGATCAAATCAAAGTGGACTGTATTGTACTTAACGATATAATTCGCTGGTAAGTATAACAAATTGCAGCCGTTGTGTCGGCGGTCGAATCGAGAGTGTATTAAGGTAGCGCGCGGCCCGCGTTCGCGGGGCCGTGTAGGGGGACCGCGGCGGCGGATCGACGCGCGCTCGCGCTGGCGCAGGTGTAGGCATAGACATTTCTCATTATTACATATGTCTCAATAATATTTACATTCGTCCAATTAGTTACAATAGGCGTAAATCATCGCAACAACGTGGTAAGAGTAGAGCCGGTGCGAGTGGCGACGCACCCCGGCGCACCGGGGGCACGCCAGCTCCTGCCAGGGCTGTACAGCGTGACTTGTGCTGGTGACTGCTGCCGCAGCGACGGGTGTGATATTTCTTAATGTGTTCACTTTACAATAGAAGCTTCACATTCACGTTACTATTTAATTGCAAATATAGAAGTACGTGTACTGTCGACTGGAACATCTGTTAAAGTCGGTAATGGGAATGCTAAGGAGTTTGTTGATGAATCAAGCCGAGCGCTGCAGTGATAGTGCACCATCAGCCCAAGTGTGATACCGCCGGCACGAGCACGAAGCCAGGCCGCGGGCTTCCCTAGCAGAGGCCGCACTGTGCAGCGCCGACGGTCGCTGTAACGGCTTACGGACTCCAGAGGCTACGTGTCTCAGCTGTCAACGCGGCTAGCATTAAACGCACCGATGACTAAACGTATCTACTTCTAGGATTACAAGGTCCCGAGTTCGATTCTAACGGTCAAACAAGTGGTTATCTCTATCTGGTAAGAAATCCGAATAACGAATGTAAATATGTGGTATATGTAGAGTCTGTCACGGCTGTCGGTCCCGGATATAGTCCACCTCCGTGGGTCGTTGTGGGTTGCCTCTCGCCTCAGCGGCCGCCAATCGCGCATTTATCCAACATCACTCAGTCTCCCTGCCTGCGTCGTAACAGCCGATAACAACATTTGTTTTATTTTCATACACTTGCTTAATGCGCATTAATTGATTAACTAATGATCTGGATGAAATGATATTACAATTCAGATATGTTTGCCGCCACGAGACTTACACACAGGCCGTGAATGGTGAGCGGCGAACATCTCCGATGGCGAAGCGGTGCACGATCGCCTATTACAGCGGCAAACTTACCTGAACTGTGTAGCGCAACAACAGAACCACCTCCACCCTACAGTATTACTGACACTAACTTACCTAGTCCGTAGTAACAAAATATGTTCCTTTGTCTACTACACTATACATTACTATACATAGCTACAAGAATTGAAGGAGATCCCTTCGTCCGCGCGGACACGACACAAAAATACTGGAAACAGCCACATAGCACGCAAACATATTCACTTTTTAAAGCAGTATTGTAATGTAACCCACCACCACGGCAGCGGCAGCCCACCGCGACCACGACCACCAGGGCGATAACACAGGAATAACGTACTGGAGGACGGCATTCAAACATTCAAATTAGGCTTTACTTTTAATTTTAAACTACATTATTTGGTCAGAAAATGTAGTATCAAAAAGCTAGTCATAAAGTAGCCAACAGGTGTTTCATGTCATAGGATATCAAATAAGCGGATCGAAGCTCAGCGGACTCCTAGCGGACAAAATTCACCATCGCCTGTCGATGGTACCAGTCGCAGCAATCCCGTGCTGCGGGGCCGGCGTGTCACATGCGGTGGTGTGCTGGGCGCGGTGACACTGGCGTCGGGGTTGGCGTTGTCCCCGGCCCGCTCGCACCAATGTCACGACACGTGTACAAACAACAGGAGCGGCGAGGATGTGTTTGTGTCGGAGCCAGTATGTGCCGTTTCCAAGTGCTTTTGCGTCGTCCCGCGCGGTCATACACAATTAGTTAAAACCTGTTTACCAACTATGATACAGAAATGATTCTGGGACATCTAAAGTACACTCAGGTGCAAAACACACGTCAATACATATGACCAACTAAAACAACAGCTTCTATCCACAACGCTTGTGTAACATGTTAACATTTTGTTTTCTTTGGTACGCAACCTAAGTTTTATTGTATTAAAAAAATCAGAAAGCTATAATTTCCTTATGTTTGAAAGTGTATTTGTGTTCCGTCGGCTAGTACGCTACACCTTGGCCGACAGACGAGCACGGTCCGGTCGCATGTGCACCGCTGTTACGTGGGTTTATATAATTAATGATACCTACGTAAACTTTCCGTGGTCTTAAATAATTAAGCTTAAATACCTGTGCCAACAAAGGTGTCGACCCCCTTAAAAACACATGCACCTTGATACACGTTTATGGAAAGGCTTCCACAGCCACCGTGTTGTTCAATTTTCAAAGATTCAAAATAAACCTATTACAGGCATTCTTAACGAGTCGACACTTTTTTTTAAATCACTACCGGATCGGAACGCGGCCACATGCCGACAGTCTTAAATATTTGTACTATTTTAGTGAAATGGAACGAACGCTCAGCTTGTTCCAGGACATTTGTACATGTAACGCATCAGTCACGTGTCGCGTACCAAACACTGATGAAGTATAACAAGTCCTACAGTGAACGTCTCGTTTAACATCTAACTAATGCTCCAGCGTTTGACCAACAGTTTGTGTTAGAGGTACCGGCGAAGAATGTGTATTCACATGTACTGACACGTGCCGAAAGCCGAGCGAGTCCTTCACTCGCTACTGATAACTTGTCTTACCAGTTTTTGTATATTACATTTAACATGAAATGAAAAATATTTATTTGCAAGAATATGGGTGTTACAGGTTATTAAATTTAACTTTTAGGTACCAACATATTCAACCATGATGTGGTGTGCAAATTTTAAAAAAAAATACTAATTAATTTATATTTTAAAATATTATTTATTTAAAATTTTAAATTGAATTTAAAATTCAGTTTGAATTTCAAATAAATTATTTTGACTTCAATTTAAATATAAAGACATATTATTTTAATTACGCCATAAAAAAATATATCTGCACTTTCGACAAGTCGATTTCTTTAAAATTACTACCGGATCGGAACGCGGCCACACACTGAGAAGATCCGGCACGAAGAAACATGTAATAAATACACTCATAACACCTATAGGTACCTTACTTGTCCGACTTCACTTTAAACAATTCTTCTGAAAACTAAGATACAATATACCTATACAATAAGATTTACTAAAAAATAATGAGACATACGTACAGGCAATGTGTGCCGTGCTCCACGCAACTGAAACAGTTTTTAGATTAGAGTTTCATTGCTACACCATTGATATTGGGCCTGTCCTCCTGTAATGCAATGATTTACCCACGATGTCAGAGAATATATAGAAATTATCTCGATTTGCTGGCCACCCTGTTTATTTATGTTAAATTTACTCCTCCAATATTAAATAAGGATTAGTAGTGAGTTTGGGGAATACCCTTGAGTCGCCCAAACAAAACAGTGAAACAGCCAATCACTCACACGCAGAACGAATCTTTAATGCCGCTTATTGTTACGACTTCGAAATTTATGCAAAAGTGACCGCGGCCATGGCCAACATGACATTACCATGACCAAGAACATTAACTTAACCAGGATTATAAAAAAGTTATCATTTTTATTTATAAGTTTGGATTGTAAGTACGTTTTAATATAGATTGTAAATTCTTTGTTCGATTTTGATTGAATACTGTATTTTTGTCATAATATACCAAGTTTAGTGGGCAACTCTACAGATTGTATCCTACGACTTTTGAGAGCACTGGGCACGTCGTCGCCTAAAGGTCATAGATCACTTACACGCCTCTGCTCCAACACCGCCTTAAACTTGGCGGTCCGCGCGGCGACAGCTACCAGTCGCCACAGAGACAGCTAGCAGACGCCCAGCCCGACCGCTCTCGCTTTTCGCGATATACGCACGCGCAGCGGGGAGGGATCTTGGACTGCTTGAAGCAAGTCTGAAGTCTCCGCGCAGTCGCCCCGCAATCTCCGCGGCGAATGCTAGGAGTCAGCGCGCAAACGCTGCAGCGACCGCGAGGCGTCAACTACCGAGCAGTCTGATGGCGGACAGCTAGCGGGCTGCTAATTTATGTTGCCATTATAAACTATATCGCAAGGCCACGACTTTAAGCCTATATTTGAATGATATTTTTAGGCGAGGCGTAGCAGGGGCGTGTAAGTGAGCTACGACCGTAATCGTGTTACAGAAAACAGACACCAAAAATCGAGTATTCAGCAGTGGGTGTGGTGGTCGGGGCCACCTACGAAACAAACTGTATTGCCGATAATTTTAAGAATATGCAAAAATATATTTTTTACACCATTTAACTTTACTCAGCTTTGGTGTCTATTCAAATGCATGTTTTTGTATCATGTACTAGAACAATCTATGCGTTGTAACAGAAAGCGGCATTGCGTCAGGTGCTCTGTTAGCTTTCAAATCACAAAGAGATGAGACAGACGGAAGGTGGTTCTGAGATATGCTGGTGGTACCACAAGAGCTGCTGAGCCACATACAACATTTATAGATAACTGCCTCTGCCGCAGTCGACAATCTGCTGACATCCCAATACACCAATACAGGCCGATGTAAGGTTTAAATTATGTCCCCGTTCGTAGACCGCCCAACCAGCTATTTATTAAAACGGCAAAACATCATCTCTGATGTTTTGGAGCCTTATATGTTTATTTTATTCCAGTATTTATTGTTTATTAAAATAAACCCAGTTAAAATTGATGGCTAAAATATTCCTGGGGCCGAACAAAAATTGGACAAATGAAGGGTCAAGTGAGACCTATGGCCGTCCAGAAAGAAGAGGTCAGGTTTCGGGATATTCTGTTGCACCAGCCATGGACTGTATATGTACGTAATATACTCGAAGAACGTGCTGCCGCACATCCAGCCACTCGAAGACCACCCAATTGCCGAATCTTCTGGAAACTGAGATGAAATTGTGGATGGACTTCTCTCATAAGCGAACACTACCATGGGAGGAGCTAATTGACTAGCGGCATTCCCGGTGATTTAAACCGTTAAATTATCTTTTTCTTCGCCAGACGATTGGTAGATATGTTTGTCATCTTTATTTGCCAACACTTTTCCAGCATTTGGAGACAAATAAAAAGCTCTTTCATCCTGTTAAAGATTCGAGCTGGAACATTTGATGCTTCTTTGAGACCGTTTTCTTCTAAATATGATTCTACCTCTCTAAACCAACCTTTTATGTTTTGTTCAGTAACGGCAGCTCATGCTGTGGTTAAATTGTGCGCCGTTATCTCAGACAATGCAGCATATCTATTAGAAATAGATTGTACCATTTTGTACCACGCGTGTTGTCAGTAAAAGCTATAGGTACTCTTCTGCTGGTCAATGATGATGCGTTGTACACTGTCGAACAATTTATCATTGGTAATACGAATGTGTTTATAAGCCATATCAAAAATCTATTCTTCTCCTCCTCTTCTGTGGATAAAACCGGCTCAGGGCCCATTGAATACGTGTGTGAATGGAGTTTTGCCCCAACTTTTATCATATACCTACCTATCTACCTAAAGTGATAATTGTGAAAAAAGTGAAATCCGGAATTGAATATAATATCGCAATCCGATACTCACATATTTATTACTGAGAAGTTATATCATAATCATAGATTTTACTAAATTTTAGTATTGCGGAATTATTTTGAAATGACGATATGGCTGGATATTTCGGTAACAATTTACTTGGTACGAATGATATGTTTTTATAATACAATTTTTTAAATAAATTTATATAGATTAAGTAACGTATTATATTTTTATATACTTTATAAGATAGATTGAAATTAAATTTGTTTGTTTGAATTT
>DVYP01000008.1:0-11134 GCA_018236145.1 Emesis heterochroa
AATTTGCTTATGGTATTAACACGCGTTAATAACTCATACTGAGCTATATAATTTTGTATATATAGCATATTTAATATTCGAATTTTAGCTCCAATATTTATGCCAACCATATTTGCATCATTGTCGTATCCTTGGCTGCGACAGTTCTGAATATCTATGTAATATTTTTCTAACTCTCCCAGTATTGCATTAGTCAAATATTCTCCAGTCGTTTCAGTAACAGCAAGAAATTCGATAAAGTTTTCTTCCATTGTTCCAGTTGATGTACTACAATATCTTAGGATAATTGACATTTGTTCAACACAGTCTGCTACAGTCTACATGGAAAACAGAAACCTTTATTTTAAGAACTTAAATAACTCAACCAGCAACGACGTTGAGTTTCACCATTATTTAGTGCAGTCGAGTAAAAAATTATAATATTTTGCCTTTTTTATCCTACCAATTACTTCACTAGTAACCGTGTTTGACATCAATATAATTCATTCATTTTCAATATCGTGAATTAGATACTGGTGAACAAGTTGTTTATTATTAATGCGATTTATGTGTTCTTGTAACATAGGATCATATTTTGATATCAATTTAAATAAATTTATGAGGTTACCAGAATTCGTAGTGTTTTTATCTGTTTTGAGAGATTCTCTGTGACCTCTAAATGCCAGATTATGAGAAATTTATAATATCACCTAATCTCTCAAACCAACTATATTTTTGAGATTATATCTGTCCATGTACCTGAATTATATTTTTCTGTTCGTTTCACCGTGAAGAATCCATTTCTGAAATTCTCATAAGTTTGCTCATCCATAGTTTCTTCCAGCTTGAGCATATCTTGCAGATAAAGGTTGGCTGATTTTGCATATAAGAAATGACCACTGGCGTGAAAATATGGCAGCATTCTGCGCACTGCATCAAGATGTTCTTGGAAAAGCCCAAGTCTTTCAGCGCGAACAAAATCAAGTGCTATTGTAACCATTTCGAAATATTGCACCCACAATTGTGCTGTTGGACCTCGAGCTTTCAAATCATCCAGTTTGTCCAGAAATGTAGAAAAAAAATGTTTGATTTATCCATACATCCTTCTACGTTTGAGTAGGATACATCTCGAGAAGTGATTTGCTGTATTAACTCATCCAATGTATCATCTTCAATCTTCATGTCTTCAAAAATGATCTTTGATAATGCAAGTCGTACTAATATGTGGCCTCTGATGCTCCTTGAGTAAGCGTGACCGCTCAGCATCTTGTCAACAGAATTTGGTGCGTATATTTTATTACCAAGAGCTTCCTTAAGGCCACATCCGTCCATTACGTATCCTATGCTACAAAGAAAAGACATGAGCATTTCTCCTAATTTCACAACGACTTTACATAAGTTTGAGCTAGAATCTGACGCAGCTACCATTTCACGTGCTTTAGAGTAGAGAGGTTGATCAAAAGTAATTACACACGTTTTTTGTCCGTGTGACTTAGCAATATTGTGAGCGCAAAGTAAAGTTGTGAAAATTGTGTTTACATTACTGGTAGGATGATCGATAAAAGGAAGAAACATAACCTGAGATGTTGAAAAATTCATTTCATTTTTAGTGAGCTGCTCAAGATAACCGTTCCACCCTGGCAACGATGCAATATCCCTCCATTTTCCGTATAACCACAACAAATCAGTTCCGTTGATTGTTTTTTCCGTTAGTGCTCGATCGTCATGCAGATTTTCAACTTGAACTTTACTGTATCCAGGTACGACTGGTTTATCGTAAACTTGTAAAGATATATGTGATATGGCTGCCAACTCTTTCGCTTTTGGTTTGGTTGTACATTTTTGTATCCGTTCATCGTAGATAATAGCATTTTTTGGAGTTACTATCTTAATAATCCCCATAACATGAAGAGTATTGTTATCATCAAGAGTCTGGACATTTACATCGGCATTGTCTCCAACATATTGTACAAATGCACCTGACTCTGATGATAAAATACGAGGCTGTGGGTGATAAACTGCTGAAACTTCTTACTGTACTGTATTACTATAAGAAGCTGCAAATCCCAAACTAGATAAAATATCCAATAGTCTTTTAGATCCATATCTTCTGTGAAGAAATACAGAAAGGCTCAAAAGTAATTGTGATGAAAAAGAACGTTCACGCATGGCAGCCATAATTGCATTGCTTATTGAAGTACATTTTGTTTTTAAATGATCAATTTGTCCTTTCCTGTTTTTGACGATGACTTCTTCTAAGAAATGTAATAAAGTTTTTGGAATTTCTTGATTAACATTATCCAACATTTTACTAGGAGGTGGATAAGATTTAGTTTCAACTATAGATGTTCGGATATCTTCTCTAATAATTGCTGCTGCAGCTTCTACAATTCTTAGCCTTTCTGCTTCAGGATCTATTTTTTTACTTTCGTACCAAGCTTTTGATAGAATATTAGCTTGTGCATCACAGAAAGAAATGATTGTGAAAGCTCCAACTTTCTTCGTAATTACGATATCGGTTAAGTACTTTTGTTTTTGTCTTGTAATGATAGTTTTATCATCTGGCACATACCCTGTCAAGACATCTTTAAGCTCCTTTAGTGTGAATTGAGAATCATTATTATTTTCGATGTACTTGAAAATCTCTAACATAGCTTCTGTAACTTGATTATCTTGACGAGGTTTCTCAAGAGGCGATGATGATGATGATTTATTTGAAAAGTTTGTAAAGCAAGCAGCTTCGCTTCAGTAGCGATCAAATCATACTGTAAAATTATACGACTTTTCATCAATTCTCGTAAATCATCCCCACGATCTTCTGTTTTTTTGATAACAGTATTTTTGAACTCAAGAGTACTCACTTTTTTTATCTTCCGTCTGTATGTTTCTCTTTTCTTTTTCTCTGCAATCTCATCAGCACAAAATAAACATTGATTCTTAAAATCAAACACTTCACCTCGTTTTTTACGGAGTGCTAATGGAGAAGTTATAGTTTCTCCTTCTTCTTGTTTCCGTTTTGCTGCTTGGATACAGTTTTTACTAATGTAAACACTTCGGCACTTTTCATGCACTTTAACAGAGATAACTGATTTTAAATAATCAATTTTTCCGTCGTTTCGTTCGACACTTGCAGTTCGTAGAGATTTAATACCGCGAACTACTTCAATAAGCAATTCACCTTCCGAATCTAACTTATTACATAGAAAACACAAATCAGCCATAGTTCTTGAAATTGTACGTCCGTAGTTACTAAGATACGATTCAAACTGAAATAAAGAAAAGACGGTCGTAACTATACAAAACAATACAATACAGTTGAACATCTGTCCCTACTGGCTATAAATAGAAAGGTCCGTAGTGTATAGTAGGGGCCCGTATAATTCCCAGGTATAATTTTTGACGTAGTGGAAGGATTTTAAAATTTACAGATTTTAAAGAAGATGCACTTAATTATTTTCTATTCAAAATGTCATTAGAGTAAATGGGTTTAAGTTTTCCCTGAACTACTTTTTAATTTTAGGAAACGGTTATCAGTATTATTGAATAGATATAGATTTAATATATGAAGAAAATGATAAAATATAATATAATGGTTAATAAAAATAGACAAATATTTATAATCATTGATTTATTGATTGTTCATCAACTATATATGGCGCATTTTCGACTCGGAGGCACCGGTTGGCCTGAAATGATCCTGTGACCGCGCGCTCTTCGCCCTCTATCTCGAAAACGGTTCACCGTATAACAAATTTTTTCAAGCAAAATTTGTAGAAAATTTTGTACTGTACAATATTGATAATAAATACAAATAGCAAACATTCCGTAGAAAATGTGATATTTACAAAAAAAGCGTAAAAAACCGATTTTTGTGACCTTTGACCTTGAAATTTTATAGTTGCGTACACCCTACCATATGTAGGTTTTGAGACAACTTTTAGGGTGTCAATATACAAGTATTTACAGACTTACAGCTGGGTATCTCGAATTCCGAGATTCTTACCTAATTTAAGCTTAAATGACTGGACTATAATAAATTTTCGAGGCAATATCCCATTCCTCGCATTCCTTTTTTAATAACAGCAGCTAAGTTTTTAGCAGTGTGACTCCCTTCCAATGGCGAAAAATCTAATAAAAAGAATTTAAATTTGCATCCCTGGTCTTCTTTATAGTGACCAGTGAGTGCCATGAATGATTCACTATTTACACTAGTCCACATATCGACAGTTATGATACTGATTTGCTCTCATTTGTGATGCGCTCTTTGAGCTCGGATTTAGTTTTTTCATATATGGCTGGTAGCATATTGTTTACAAAATATTTTCTTGTTGTGATTACGTAATTGGGAAAGGCGTAATTAATTAATTCACGAAATCCGAATGGTTGAAAACACTAGTGAAAAGTTTCATAATTTTTTCGTTAATGTCTTTATTGTTAGTTCGGTGATTTGAAAGATATGTCGTTATCCTAGCACTCCCGTATGTCTCTGTGGAGCTGGAGCTGTTGGTGCAACAGTAAACGGAGCGGAGGTATGTGGTATGAGTACTAAGTTGGCTACGTCTACACTTTCGGCATTATTTTCTACAGAACTTGTACTTGGCGTTGGCATAGTTTGTGCAGTTGGCTGTTCTAACGTGTTTTCAATAGTTGCGGGACGGGCTAGCAAATGTAGAATGCTTTCGATCATAATCCTTCTTTAATTTATTCACTGAAGTCTTATACGAAAGTTTTACATTGCAAATATTGCATACTGCAGAAAAACTTCCCATATCAGTAAAATGGTCCCACACTGCACTTCGTTTATTGGACATTGTTAGCGTTTAGGTACTATTTAGTCAGTACTTAATAAGTTAAACAATTTATAATATACAGTTTAAATATTTACAAAGAAGTTTAGAAAATGGAAACGAAATTGTTTATGATATATACAGAATGTTACTTTAATATTATATTTACACTAAAAACCCTAAATTACCTACACTAGATTTATTAAAATGATTTACTTAAATTTTTATAAATGCACTTCTTAGTTCTTAAACTTAGAAAATAGAAATAAAAACAATCTGCTGTCGCGAACAATATTATTATTGAATTTCGCTACACAGTGATGAGCAAATATTGCAAACAAAACTCCAATTTCGCGCGCATTAATGTCTAATAATTTACAAATATCAACATCATACTTAACTCATTGCCATAAGCATCATTTTTGAATGTACATATTCGTGGCTTGAAATCAGTGTGTCTCTTTCCATTACGTTACTATTTGTAATGTTCGACAAAGAACGATATAAAATCAGTCGGCCTATTGACTAAAATGCAATGTCAAGCTATGCATGATAGCACAATATAATGAAACCCTTTTTATTTAAGTCAAATTAAAAATACTAGTGGCATCTCATTCTCGCTCATTGATTTATCGTTGTGGAAATATAGAAGCACCGATATTTTTCTATCGGTGATTTGTTAGTATCTGTAAAGTGTGAACTGTAGCATAAGGTTTTATTGGTTCGTTCACAGATATTTTCCAACTCATGCATCTGTGATATACTGTATCTATAAAATATCTGTGATTTTATCTGTGCCGATAAATACGCCTCACCTCTAAACGTAGGTAATATGCAATGTTAGTGCAGTGTGCACGATGTAGTAAGTGATATTTCGGCAGCGAGTTAATATTTATATTTGACATGTCATCGAGACAAACATTACGTTTATACGAATAAATACTATATGAAATATTACATGTAATATACATATAACTCGCATTACTTACACGTCATGTATAATAATTTTATATATTTATTATTTATGTTCGGAGTCTGGAATAGAACGGGCGGTGCGGCGGGCGGCGGGCGGCAAGGTACGGCGTATCGCGTACGTGATTGGTAGATCAGGCGAGCCTCGCTCCCGGCCAGGGCCCCTCGTTGTCTCACCACGAACGTACTGTACACGCGGGTAAGGTTGCCAATTGCCAAGGCATTCGCCAACACACTGTTGACGATAGTAACTCTTTATTCAGTGACATTGTCAAAGGCTAGAGTTATACTGTATATTGATATCTTATCGTGTAATTTTTTCAACTTCCCGCTAATGTAGCTAAAGGAAGTGTGTGATTTCACCCCGATTTTCTGTAATTTCGGCAAATTTCACGTTGTCCACGTTTTAAGGTGGAATGTTATGTCTGTATGTAAGCATGTATGTTTGTAAACCTCTCTTAATTTTTTAACCGCTCAACTGATTAAAACGCGGTTAGCACTTTCGATCAGGTTCCATCAAACTTCCTGATACCAAATTGGAATTGTTCCTTGACCGAAAATAAATAAATACCGTAAATCGATACAAAACTGGTTGATTCGTTCGAATTTTATTAATGACAAAGAATTCTGAAAAAAGTATTTTTTTGTCATTTGAAATTGAAAATCGTGTTTTTAAAAATTAACTTTATATTTTGAACTCTAAAAATCTATGCTTACGTTTATTTTACTTTTATGTTAATTCCTAACTTCAGCGGGAAGTTCACGGATGGCCCATAGGGTCAAACGGTTTACTGATTTTTTAACGGTTTCGCCCAAACGGATAAACAAATAGGTTTATCCGATGCAATTTATTGAAACTGCGTTTTAAGTTTATTTGATGGAAAAACCTGTACATTTTTTTAGATCAATCGGTTCATAAATGTGTCATTTTAAATAACTGACAAAAGGCTTGTCTTCCAAAAAACATGTTTAGGATTTTTCAAGATATTTCAAAATTCTCACCAGCCGAAACAGTTCAAATTATTTGCAAGTCTAAGTTTGGTGGAAATTGATTGAATGACTGTAACGGTCTTTGGATCGGTTGGCCGGTGGATCGGCTTGAACCGCTTAAAAAATTATGAGAGGTTTACATACATACTAACAGCAACATGAGAAACTAGGACCTTAAAACGTGGAGATCTAAGTAACTAAGTAGTACCTACAAAGTTATCCATTACCTGTGCTTCTGAAATGATGCTGCAACAAAATGTTGCTGACGTTGAAACGTCTGGACCTAAATATAGTGTTATATAAATGTCTATCTTAAGAATCACCGCTAAGAAATCTGCTTTCAAATTAAAAAAAACAACTACCTAATTTTCTTACTTATTCAGTTTTTGTAACTTTTTACCTACTTTACTTACCTACTTCCAAATTGGTTCATCAGTGAACCAGTGAACAGATTCAAAAGCTATGCTGACGATGACACAGAAATACGTGGTTGTCAAACTAATACATTTTATCCTCCTCCTTTTTGTATCGTTAGTTTGTATGAAACTAAGCTTTCACCAGATCACCACGTTTTAGGGACCTAGGAACCATCTCAGACTATTTTCGCGATGACGTTAGTTTGTCTGTGCGTGTTTGTGTGTTGTGTGCGTGTGAGTCTTAAGAGAGAAAGAGAGACAGCACAAAGTGTAGACACCAGAGATGTTAATGGTACGTTGCGTGCGTGCAAAAGTTAACCGGCTACCTTACCCTACAAACCGGAACACGATAGTGCCAAACACTGACGCTATGACGACAGGCATATGTAAGGCGGTAGTATCAAGACTCGGTCGAGACGTGGCAGGACTGTAGGAATAGTTAAACGTAATGTAATAGTTATAATATACACAATTAAACTAGAGAATACAAAAAAGGAAAAAGGATATTACAAAATATCTTATTTTAGATTCAGAGAGACAAAATATCCTGGGATTAATAATTGTTCCTCATACCAATCTCAATTATTTTGTATGATATGTAATAAATATTGTTGTGTAATTATTTAAAATTTTATATATAAAAAAAAAGCTGCTGAGTTTCTTCCGCCGGATCTTCTTAGCGTGTGGCCGCGTCGAAAAATCGTCGAATCGTTGAAAGTGCCTGTAATATGTCTATTTTGAATCTTTGAATTAGTAAATAAAATATACAGTATGTTGGCAAATGCCTTTGCAAGTAGCAACCCAAGTCTAGCTGGTGAGACAACGCGAAGCCCGGGAGCCAGGCTCGCCCCCAATCACATACGCGATTCGCCGTACCCCGCCGCCCGCCGCCCGTTCTAGGTAAAACGAAGGACGAAGGTGCCTAGGATAGACAGCGTGTGATATTTTACACAGGCGGAGCGGCCGCCGGCGGCGTCGCGTATAAATATATCTTTTATACATTCCTACGAATGTAGTACGAATATACTATTCGTACTACAAGCTAGGTCCCTCTAAAATCCTTATTTTGACGTATAGGTCTCACCTATCGATCTCATAACGATAACATAGTTAACGCAGATCCCCCGGTAATTGTACTTTTCAATTTAAACGACTGTACATCACGACAGTATCAAGCATTGACAGTATTGCGGCAGGAACATGTAAGCCGGTGGTACTTAGTGTGCATTTTATGAGATGCCTAGCAGCAGTCAGACAGTTCTACTGTTCTTAAGAGCTCGGAACAAGAACGATGATGAATGTTACAATAGTTCGCGTCCCGCTTGGACTAAACGGCGTGTATACAGTGAGGTAGAGAGGTTGGGGAACAAACCCCGCCCCCTAGTAGGTACATAATATGATTTACAGTACATATAAACTTTACTACGAGTAATAGTGCCCGATAAACAATTCAAAGAAATTTCCAACAAATTCTTTGAAAAGGCAGCCGGTGGTGGTAGCCGCCACTAACTATACATTAAACGAAAACTCTAGTCCTAGGCTTAGGAAGCCTCGCCAAGTACTAACCGATCCCGACGACCCTATAACAATAGCCATTGCTGCAAATCCCAATTTACCCAACACAAAGAACAACATTACACAACAACGTCGCCGCTGGTCTCGGCGACAAAGACCCCTATTTCGCCCCATGCCTAACGCGGAGCGAAATGCCACTAATCCTCCCCCTCCCCTTAGCCAAAACGACGCGTTAAGCCTAGATCCGGTCTCGGAGGAGACAACCTCTAGGGCGGGCGTTACTAGCCCAAATTAAAACTAAAACTCTGGCTGAGCACTCTGCTCGCCCCCTAGTCCGGTGACGCTGTTACAGCCTTCTGGCTATCAGCAATTGTCCTTTAAAAAAAAAGGGTCTGTCATTTAAGATTGAGCAATCATGATTGATGGCAGTTCGTACCTGTCAAATAAAGAACGTTAGTTACTCTGACACGTTATTTAATTGTGAGGCGTTACGGAGTTTTGTACAAAAAGTAATATGTTATTAAAAAAACCACGTGGTATCGTGGGACACCGGATAAAAACGAAGTCGCTTTTTATAAAAATATTAATTGTAAGTTCTATTCGAGGTATAAATATAATAGTTATTCGGGTGTACATTTTTTATTGATAAAAATAAAAAAGCTACTTTACAAAGTTAATAATAACAGTCATCACGTAGATTATACATTAGACATTACATCATACAAAGATAACGTAACGTAAGATTATCTGTTTTGTTAACATTTCATCTGACACGCTTTCTAAAGTAAATTATAAAATATATATTTAGAATTGTTTTTTATACCTATTATATATTTTAATACACAACTGCTTAAAATTATAATCTATTACTTCCATAGTCTAACTAACGGCTTTACAATATATAATCATGGATTAACTACTTAATGGTTTGTCTCTTGTCAGCATTCAGATTTAAATTCAAGGGAAAAGGACAAAACACTATTCGATAATATACGGCTATACGATGATTATTTGTAATTCTGTTAGCATATATTATAGTAAACACTTTACAACTTTGAAATAGTTGTGACTTGATTTAATTTGCCATTGTTTTATCAATAAGTTAAATATACATAATGTTGGTAAAGCGCCATCTATTGACCACACACGATAACTGTACACTACAACACCGACGTAATAAAATGATACTTCGATTGTATTTTGTTTATTTGTTTTTTACCGAAGAACTCGATCGTTTCAGAACCGATTTGTACAATGCTAAGAGGTATGCTTCGCGTTTGGTCTCATATAGATTTGGTAAAGATCTCATGAAGGGTTAAAGAGATACCGGGGAGTTGGTCTGGGTAATTTTACTACGCATACATTATACCAATGTGATATTAAACTTGTGCAAGGTGTATTTTTTGGTACCATTTTCTTTGAAGGATGGACCATCAGCCATACTGCCAGGCAGTTCATAAAAGGCGATGGGCTAAACATGTCACTACCTCCGTGACTACCAAGAGGTCGAGCTCTGCCACGTCTCGCCCGATTACCGTTCCCTTACCTATTCCTCTCGCAATAGCGTCCATGCTTCTCATTTTCGTGTTCCGATTTGGAGTAAGGGAGCCGGTAAACGTAACTATACGTGAAGTCTTGATAATCACTATCCCGCCACACGTATACAATGCTAACATTAACATCTTTGGAGTCTATAGGGGATGGTTATCATCTATCGAGCAGAGTCGTCTGCTTGTATGATATCCCGATATTTTTAGGGTAGGTAAAATTTATATTACGGGTTCTGGGAAGACAATTTTCGATTTAACGCGATTGTAAAATATAAAGTATGAATGTGTTGATTTTTGTTAGAGTCCAAGTGTCAGGGAGGGACACTTGACTTTTTGGTTTTCTTATAGAATTCAAGTCAAGTTATCCAGTTATAGTCGACTAAATTATAAAATGTACTAGTAATGGGTAGGTACTTGGGGAAGATTGTATGGTTAAAAAACCTCAAAGTAATGTCAAAATATATTTTTTCTAAAATGTTCTTAAACGATTACCCAATTGAAATTGAAATTATACAATTGAAAGCATAGGCGCAGTTTTTTTAAGGAAAAAAGCTGATTTTTTGTAATTGATTGGTACGTAAATGTGGACGTTAAAAACATATTTTTAAGTTTTTTTTCAAAATTTCTGAAGATCTGAGCCGCTGCGGTTCGGCTCTTACGAAGTTCGGCGGAACCTGGTCGAATGCCGGTAAAGAATGTTTTATTGCAATGCATTAAATGGTTAAATTAATTTTATTTAAGTATCATAAAATAATTATTTGTAACCGCCTCGTTGGTCTAGTGGTCAGAGCCACGTCTGCGGATCAGAGAGGCTCGGTTTCGATTCCCGACAGGGACAAGCATTTGTTCGATGAGCTTAGATGTTTGTATTTCTGGGTTTGGGTGTTTATTAAATTTATTCTGGTATCTATATATTATGTATTTG
>DVYP01000009.1:0-10892 GCA_018236145.1 Emesis heterochroa
CTTTCGCCCGGATACGGTACCACTGCCTTCCCTATTCCTACCGCAGCATCGTCAGCGAATGTCAGCGTCGTGTTCCGGTTTGAAGGGTAAGATTTCGTAAATTTTTGCCCATCGCTGCCAAGGTTTGTTTAGCACAATCCTTAATATTACCAATCTTTGATTATGCTAATACAAGTTTTATCAATATGACCGAGGAACAATTTGATAAACTAGAATGTCTTTAGAATTTTCCTATCCGATTTGTGTATGGGTTTCGCAAATATAGCAACATTTCCTCTTTTCCCTCTAAACTTAATTGCCCACCGATTCGGCTTCGCAGAAATGCTCATACACTCGAACTACTTTACAGTATACTTTTTGACCCTAAAGTTATTTAAAAGATAGATCCACTTTTTAAAAAATCAAGATTTTCCTGAACAGTCATCAAAATTCCAGCAATACTACTGAAATTTCCTGGATATAACTCTATATTTAACTAATCTTCTTTCTTTGTCCAAGCTATTAAACTTTGGAACTCTTTACCAATAAACAATAGGCAAGCAGAGTAAAAATTTCTACTTTAAATCATGTTGCTCTTAACGGTAAAATATTTACTAAAATCTATGTGTACCTATATTATTTTAAGTGTTAATAATCAATTTTGTTTTGTGTTTTGTTGTTAATTCGTATTTTATAATTGTAGCTTGTCCTGTATGTTTACTGAGAGGTTAGGGGAGGTAGATATAAACACACATACACTCACACACACACACACACACTCACTCACACTCACACACACTTACACACACATACATACTGACTTTATCGTAAAATTTGTCGGAAAAGGTGCTTAGGAGTTCCTATCTCAATTCCCGTTAGTTAAATTAGTTACTTCCTTTAGCTACATTAGAGGGAAATATTGTACAATCAACAAGACTCGTGAAGGTACTTAAACAATAATAATTGATTTTTGAGTTCGGAGTTGATGAAAGGATCAGGCGGTGTTTGAGTTGAACTATTGTAACTATTGTTTTACACTAGTGTACCTACTCTTTGTACAGGTATAGGTAACTTAGCGTATGATATCGTTGGAATTTTGGACTCAAATCTAAAAATTTCAATAGTTTTTAAAAATAATGTGCAAAGTTCACAGTAATTCCAAAGTTTACCGTGGCGGTCTAAGCCGTTTTGGAAATTAAATCAGCTGTTTTATTGATAGGCATCTCGTAAGATGCGAGAAGAGGCTAATACATGTTACCACCATCGTGACTACTATGTTATAGAGTTCTGCTCTTAAGTTTTGTTATGCGAATTAGTGGCAACAAAAAAGCTCTGCGCATTGAGAAAAAAAAGTATAATAAATAAAGGGTTAGCAGGATTTCGTTGAATTCGTCGAGATAGTAGCCAAGTGCGACATTTGTATATAAGAAATGCAACCATAAGAATGCCAAATATTAGGCCAAAGTAAGAATAATTGGATTTTAGTATTGGATGAAAAGATTCGGAGTTATCTTTTATGAGTTGACTTTGAATATTTATCTGTTCCTTGATGGATTTAAGAGCATCGAGGGGAACATTCCTTACAACAATTTGTAAGATTTCGGGGGAATTGAGCTTCGTATTTTCTGGTATACAGGCGTCTTCAATGTTAACTGTGACTATAGGATGAGTTATATTTAGTGTTGAGTCTTCTTCAGCGTTCAGGGTAACAAACGCAGTGTTAAGTCTGCATCCTGGTTCTAAAGAGATGATTCCGGATCCTGAGATGTCGCCGTGTTGAATGTTATCTCCACATTCGGCAACGTATGGTGTCTTTGTGTGACGTAAAACGAAGATCCAATGGTTTTCTCCTAGTGGCTGAAATGTGTCAACGTAACCAGAAAATGTTGCAGGTTCGCAATTGCTTGGCATTTGATTGTCGTTAGCTTGTAGAATTTCCATTTCGCAGATTGGTCTTGAGTTATAGTTGTAGACTAGGAGGTTCTTACATACTCTTCTTTTGGGTGCAAAAGTTTTACATTCGTCTAAGAGGCTCGTGGACGCGTAGTACTGGCGTGTGGTGGAAGCGGCGAGGTACTTTTGCTCAGGGAATAAGGTGGAGTAGTAGGATGAATTTAGATGTTTTATGGGAATAGAGTAAATATGATATAGGTTAAATTTTTCATTCCTTACTAAAGGGAATTCTAAAATATATACTAATTTATTTAAATAAATATAAGATGATATGCTAGTTGATTCTAAAATATAATGCATATTATTTAAAGTTAAGGGTGTTACTAAGTTACTATTTATTCTTGCGTGATTGGTTGTTAACAGTTCTCTATAAATTCTTAATGTTGAGATAATGGACGGGTGAATTGCTCCTGATTTTATGAATAAGATACTCATGATTATATCATCTAATTCGCGTTCTAATGACATGACTGACTCTAAGATCTGTATAGAAATAGCAGATATTTCTTCTGATGCTTGTAGGTTAAAGATTATTTTCCCAGTTTCGTTTAAGTAAGAGCTGATTTTCTTAAAGTTATCATTTATTTTGTACTCGTCGTAGGAAATTTTTAAGATTGTTTCATTAAAGTTAGAAATTGTAGATGAAATTATTTGTAATTGTTGTTTGAGAACATTGTTGTTATTCAATTGTTGTTTTTCTAAAAGTTCTATACATTGGTCATAGTACTTCGCATCTTTAGCGTCTGGAGTTCCTATCAGCCATTTTAATACCGTGCTAAGTCCATCTAGTAGTTCTCTTTTTACGCGATTATTATCATTTGAGTTTGTGTAATAACTAAGCTCGTTGATTCGGGTTTCTATCTTATTTAGACTAACGCGAATAAATGAGTTTGTTGTATGAACACTAGGTAGGTGTTTGAAATTTTGAACAAAGGTTTCGTAATTATGGACTTGTCGCTTTAACGAATCCTTTGAAAGAAACAGGGGTTCTAGATTACGGTATACGACTAGTTTCCAAGAATTTTCTGATATAAGTATTTCACCTAAAGATTGATAATATAGACCAGATTTGGAAGGCAATTGACTTATGCTTACTGTACTTCCTTCGACACATATTGTGAAGTACCTGGAATTAATAATTATGTTATTTATTACCTTAAAATTGTAAAATATTTGTAAATCCGCGGTAAAATGTAAAGAGAAACCAAGGTAATATTGTAAAAGTTGTATAAATTACTAAGAAATATCTGAATTTGATTTATTTGAATCATTGATTTTAAATTTTGTAACATATAGATATTTGATTATAATATAAAGTTTATAAAAAAATATAAAAATGATTAACTTAATAATAGAACATATGATGAAACTAAAATAAGGATTATTCATGATTTTATATAGTTTATTCTCTAAGTGAGATGATTCTTGATCTAATGAGGGGATAGGGCTAGCCAGTCTTGACGGCAGTAACCTGGAAATTTATGATTCAGTTAATTGACTCCTGTACAGGTCTAAGGCGGTTACCATGAACTAGTTGGTTCTTGCCTGCTTTTCTTATAACATAGTTTTCATTAAATCCCTTTCTTATAATTTAACCATCCCATTTACTATCTAGATTATTAGGGTTAGGGACGCGGAGCATTACTTTGTCACCGACTTTAAAGTCAGCTATATTTTTAATATTGTTATCGTAGCGGATTTTGGCTTTTTCTTTCATAGCTTCTAGGTTTCGTCGAGCTATATCGCGAGATATTTTCATTCTTTCGTTGAGGTCCGTTAAGTATTCGCTAGTTGTATAATCGTGTGTTTCCTTAAGAGTGTATAACAAACGTGGTTTGTAGCCGAACAATAGTTCGTGCGGGGTGAATCCTGTGGATTGGTTTACTGATGTATTATGGCACATTATGGCCAAAGGTACGATGCGATCCCAATCGCGGGCGTTCCTTTTAGCATACATACGAACATGGTCTCTTAAAACCGCATGGAATCGTTCAAGGGCACCGTTTGTTTGAGGATGATATGCCGTGCTGAGAGTGTGATTAGAACCTATTAGTTTCATAAGATGTTTAAAAATATTGTTAACAAATTCTCCACCCTGGTCTGAATGAAATCGTTTAGGGGTGCCATAGTGTTGACAGAAGGTCAGAAGGGACTTTGCTATCGTCAGTGCTTGTTTATCCGGAATTGAATAAGCTTGAACAAATCGTGTTAAGTCGTCTTGTACTGTCAGTATGTATTTGTTATAGTCACCGGTAATATCGGCGTAGGATACTAAGTCGATTGTTACACGTTCAAATGGTTCAGTGGGAGATGAAGTTATGACCATTGGAGCTTTGTAAGTTTTTCGTTGGATTTTGTTTCTTTGACATATTTTACAATTATTAATATAGTTTTCGATGGTTTCTGTCATGCCTCTCCAAAAATAGTTAGCCCTGATTTTACGAGTTGTCTCTATTATTCCCCTGTGTCCGGCCAAAGGGTCATCGTGAAAGTGTTTAAGAATTTCGGGAATTTCTTCAGGTGTTGGGGTTTTGACTTTATTTTCACAAATAATTATTTTGCATTCGTAAGAGTTGGCTAGATAAGCAGTAATATGTAGTTGTTCATTCCCTTGTAGTTTACAAGTGGAATCGTACTTGAGATCAGGAACATACAATGTCTTAAAATTATTTTGTTGTAAGCAATTTAAAAGAACTTTGAAATAACTTTCAGAATCCCATGGATCAAAGTGTGTGGGTCTTGTGCAACCAAATATGAAATTCTGTTTTTTGTCCGAAACTAATAAATCTACATCGTAAAGTGCCTTTGATTTTTCTAAGTATGGGTGTACTTGAGAACACATGGAAATGGCTTTGTTAAAGAGGTCGTTCTTATCTGATATTTCACAAGAGTTAGGAATGAGTATATTTTTATGTTTTTCATTCAAGAGTGGGTCTGGAGAAGTGGAAAGATTCGGAGTGTCGAAACTATAATTAGGGTTTTCAGTGAAATGTGAGTAATTTATTTGAAGATAGTCTTCAGAGTGTGCTTGAATTTGTATAGTTGATGTTGAAGTATCGTTGTTAAGCGTGGGATCTATAGTGTTAGTATTCATGACGGCAGGACGTGAGAGTGCGTCTGCATTAGTGTTATTTTTTCCTGATTTGTAAATTATTTCGTACTCAAATTCTTCCAATTTCAGACGCCATCGAACGAGACGACTACCTGGGTCCTTCACTGAGAATAACCATGTGAGAGGTTTGTGATCTGTTACAATTTTAAACCGTCTACCAAAGAGGTAAGGCCTAAAGTGTTTCACTGCCCAAACTATGGCTAATAGTTCGCGCTCTATGGTGGAATAATTTGATTCCGCTTTATTAAGAGTACGAGATGCGTACGCGATTGGCAAATCTTTACCTATAGGTCCTTGCGATAGAACTGCACCTATGGCATGAATAGAAGCATCAGTGGTCAAGATGAACTCTTTTGTGAAGTCGGGATATTGAAGAATAGGAGGACTGGTAAGAAGTTGTTTACATTCTTCGAAAGCTTTTTGTTGAGAATTACCCCATATAAAAGGAGTATCTTTCTTGAGAAGACTGGTCAGAGGCTTTGTAATTTTACTAAAATTGGAGATGAACCGGCGGTAGTAGCCAGTAAGACCTAGAAATGCTTTAATATCTTTACAACATTTTGGAACAGGGAAGTCATTAACAGCTTGAATTTTGTCGGGATTTGGTTTTACACCTTCGCTAGAAATGATATGACCTAAGTAAGCGACTTCGCGCCTTAGAAATTCGCACTTGTCAGGTTGCACTTTAAGTTCATATTTGCGTAAACGTGAAAATACTTCGCGAAGCTTTTGTTCGTGTTCTTGTAGGCTAGATGCGAATATGACGATGTCATCTAAGTACACGAAACACCTTTCACCTTGTAATCCAGACAAGACGGAATCCATTACACGTTGAAATGTAGCAGGAGCATTTTTGAGACCAAATGGCATTCGTTTGAATTCATAATGGCCATATGGTGTGTTAAAGGCTGTCTTGGGGATATCTTGGGGCTGAACTTCAAGTTGATGGAAGCCTGAGGCTAAATCTAAGGTTGTAAAATACTGGGAATGACCTAGTTTGTCAAGGATATCAGTTATGTTTGGGAGTGGGTAGCTATCGCCTACGGTAACTTCATTTAATTTACGATATTCAATGACGAGCCGCCATTTCTGTTTACCTGATGCGTCGAGTTTTTTAGGAACAACCCAGATGGGACTGCTCCATGGAGAAGTACTAGGTTGGATGATATTTTGGTCTAACATTTCTTTGACTTGGGACTTGACTTCGTTTTCATGAATTTGAGGAAATCGGTATGTTTTTGTGTTAATTGGTATATCTGTAGTGGTAGGAATTCGATGTTTGGTATGATTGCTGAATGTAAGAGAGTCACCTTTTATAAAAAATATGTCTGAATATTCGGATAATATTTTATCTAAAGACTCATATTCTTCGAGGTTTAAATGGTCTTTTCTAACTAACTTCCTAACTTCGTTTTGTCTATCAGTGTAGTTTAAATTGTTTAAAGAAATAAGCTTATTAGGATTGCTGTTCATTTCGTTATATTCATTAAGATCAAATGGTTCTACAATAACAGTTGGAGTTCTGATTACGTAATCGTTTTTTGATGTGTTTATGCACGTGATGGAAAAATAGTTGTTTACTACGTTTACTAAGGCGTGAGGAATAACAATGTCCTCGGTTAATGTTTGTTTATTAATGATTGCTATACCGGAGTCTATTGAATTTGTCTTACACCTAATTACGGTTTCCGATCGGTTGGTGAGTAATTGTTTGCCGGATTCGATATTTGTTTTTGTGTCGTTCATACAATGAAGTTTGTAAGTTTTATCACGAACACGCATTGTTTTTGATTGTATATATATTTTTACATTAAACTTTGTCATAAAGTCGTTACCTAAAATACCGTCGGCTTTTATGTTGAGGTTAGCTACATGAAATTTAAATTTAGGGAAATCATCTAAAGATATTTCTGTGGAACCGAAACTACAAATTGGGGTTTGTGTATTAGATATGCCTACTATAGAGACAATGTCCGATTGATTTAATTCTGCGGTGCCTACTTTGTCGCGTTTAATTATAGAAATCCCGGCACCGGTGTCGATTAGTAATGTAATTGGTTGATTTTGGAGTGTGAAGGTACAGTGTAACAAGTTTTCTGGAGGTACGTCGTTCAATGATGATATAGAATATGACTCAATGTTGATTTTAGAACTAGAAGGCTTGGTAGAGATCTGTTTAGGTTTGTGATAGTGACGAGATTTAGAAGATTTTTTTGATTTAGTAAGTTTAGGATTTTGGTTTGAAATAGTAGATTTTGTAAAAATTGATTTAGTAGAGCTAAGGTTAATATTATCCTTATTATGAGATATAGAATCAGAATTAGTGGTCTCATCCGTTTTGTGACTTTGGGGCTGGTTACCCTGTTGGTGAGATACGGAATGTGACTGAGTTTGAGAAACAGTGTTTTTAGTTAAAGATTTGTAACAATAATTAGGATCAAAGTCGGTCTGTACAGATATGTCCTTTTGTTGTCTCCGATAGACTGGTGACATATTTCTGTCATTACCTGTGGTTATAGGTACATATTTTTGTGTTCGATACACTGGTTTTGATTGACCACGGCTTTGATTTTCATTTGTTAAGCTAATTTTATCAACTACTGGAGGTATTGTGTCGTTGAGCAAGAGTCTGAAGCGATTTCCAACGAGTTGCTCGCCTCGTTGGTCGTCTCGAAGTTTAAATGATTTATTTTTGCTGGAGGAGCTTCGATTGCGTGACGTTCCCGGGTATTTTGATAAGGACGTACGGGAGGTGGATGTATTGCGTGTTGGTTAGATGAATATCGTATATTATTATTATAAACTCTTTTTCGACATTCTGAGATAAGATGTCCTATGCTCTTGCAATAACTACATATTTTCGTTGTTAGTTGTGAATTTATTGAGTTTCTAGGGATGTTTGATAGTTGAAAGTGAGAATAAGTTGGTTTAGGTAGTGGGCGATGCAATGGTTTTTGATTTATAATGCTATTATTAGTTTTGAATAACATTTGTCGAGTATGATTCATTGCTCTTATCTTATCCTCTTGGATGGCGAACTGGCCTGCTTCGGTTAGATTTGGAAAACCTTTAGTGCGAAGCATTGTGCCGATCTCGGTATTTAGACCGTTTATAAATACGCTTAAGGCGGTTTCTTCGGCGGTAGCTATTCGCCCTAAGAGTGTATGATCTGTTATTTCAGTGTTTAATTTTTCTAAAATTTTACTTCTTAACATATCGACTCTATGGAAATAATCGGTTAGACTTTCTCCGGGTTTTTGGAACATTGACTGCAGTTCGAGGTTAAGATGTGAAATGGTTTTTACATTTGAGAATTTTTCAATTAAAAACGATCTTAGATCTTGCCATGTTTCGTAGGTTTTACAGTGCACATCAGACGCAAAAGCACCCGTTACATTATTCAAACAATAGACTAAAAGAATGGATTTTTGATCTTCATCGGCTAATTTGAACGCGGATTCGCATGATCTAATATACCTATAAATTTGTTGTGGTTGTGTCGTATCGAAAGTGGGAACTAGTTTTAATAAGGTGTTTAGATCTAGAGACATTTTTGAGTTTTTAACCGATTGTAAAGTTGTGGAATATTCGCTATACAAAGATTCAGTGAATGGTTCGATTTTTGTGATTTCAGACATAATATATAATACATATATATATAAAACACACACAATAATAACAAAGGAATAGGATTGGAAATACAAAAGAGTGAGCAAAAAGTAGAGCCACTTACCACAATATCGTAGCGTACAGGAACATGGGTCCGGCGAACACTTTTAAAAGCCTATGGCTACCTTGTCTATCTGAGCGATGTTTGTCTCGTAGTGACAAGTTTGTGCCCGTCTTTATTAGAGGTCCTATATTTCTCTATACTTTATCCTACCGACTGTGCCAAAGTTGATATGTGGTCACAGCGGAAAACTACTTTTTTAAAAACTATTATTTATTTACACACAAATTAAAAAGAATAGGAGATGTTGAAACTTTGGAGTTCGGAAATAGAATGTGTCTTTGTTAGGTTTGTTGGGAGTATAAAAGGGATCGTGAGACGAGGCGAGGGACAGGGTAATGATTTGGGAATACATTATCTTATTTACTAGGTTTAAGGTTCACATAAACAACTTATTAACTAATGGTGAGAAGATACAGTATACTAAGGTTCACCTAAAAAACTTTAAATTTGTCGATTAAGATTTAGTTTCGAAAAGTAAAAACGAAATTGAGTTAAAGTTATCCCTTAAAAGTTTATATAATTCAGGACCAGGACAGGACAATTTTTTTGGATCTAGATCCTTAACAAATACCAACTTAATCTAACTTACCTTTGAGTTCTCGTAACTTGGAGCGAACACTAACACTACGCGTTGCTCACGCTATGGAGTTCAATCCGGAATGGCCTAGGCGGGACACCGTGCTCCGTTTTATACCTACCACTGACACGAAGACGCGAGCATACCGGTTGGTCTACGACGCTACGCCGCGCCCAGCGTAGGCGTGCGTAGGCTTAAGCCTACGAGAAGTGTTCATAAGTCATAATATCTCAAAATATATCAATTTGATAATTGTATGAAAAATGTTAAGGGACATTTTACCTATATATAAAAAGATGATGGATCTGTAGCACCCATAGAAAGTACTCATAAATAGAACATTTATAATAATCACATCAATATTATAATAGTATGTGTAAAGATATACAAAGTATACACGCAAAACAATTGTTAGTGTGTGTACACTTTTATTTGAAAATGGCTGTACAGTTTGAATCAAATAGAATATAGAGACTAACATTACTATATCTACTTTTTATTCAGAATTACGGAAGCCCATGGTTCTAGTGGAATTCACAATAAAAACTACAATTAAATCTACAAACATAAGTAATATTTGCATATAGAGAAAACATTTGCATTTTTGTAAGGAATAAATTCAAAAAGTTACCGATGGTTTTCAAAATTATTTTACAATTAGAAATATACACTGCCCAAGAGTAACATAGGCTACTTTTTTTTCCCGACTATACAAAATGAAGTTATGACTTTGGATGACGCAAATGAAGTCATTATTTTCGTCGCAAAAATTGTTTATAATTGGAAAAGTTTGTATAATTAATTGTTCGTTAATTAAATATATAAAAAATATATTTGAATGAAATAAAGTATTTTTATATTATAGGACGGCAAATAAGTACATGGTTTTCCTAATTATACGATATAACCATTGCATATCCATATCGTCAACAAAGATAGTAATTATAGATTCTACTTATTACTATTCTGGTTTGTAGGTTACGATAGTTGGTAAATAATAAATAAATAATCAATAAAAACGAATCGGTTTAACCCCAAAGTAAGCAATTTATTGGCTAGTGTTATGGGTGTTAGTCAAAAATATTAATACAAAGGAATACATATATAAATACCCAAATATATTTAATCAACACCTATGCCCCGAACAACAAACATCTATTCTCATCACATAAATGCTTATCCCCGCCGGGAATTGAACCCGGGCCCTGTCGATTGCGTGATTAGGTGTGCTAACCACTTGACCAGCGGGGCGGTAACAGCTGGTAATATTATGCAGTTTGTATTACCATCCCGACACACGGCTTCCCCATGTTCGTACTGACTCTATTTGAGGAATGGCTTATCTACCATTCTACCAGCTAGTTCGTAACAGGCGAGCAATTGATAATACGTGTCACTACTATAGGTTTACTACTAGGTGGTAGAATTCTGCAACGTTTTATCCGTGTTTTTGTACCACAAAGGCTTCTGCCGCAATAGCGTCAATGCTTGTCATATAATTTTACCACTTACCTTAACCTCCTAACTGGAAAATGATA
>DVYP01000010.1:0-10488 GCA_018236145.1 Emesis heterochroa
TTACATAACTAGACAAAAAGTAAATGGTATTGTTATACGTATAGGGTTCTTGTATAAATACAGTGGAATCCGCCTTTAATGACCCCGCCTATATTTACCCAACGCTTAATGTAATTACATCGAGAAGTTTGGTGTTAATATGAAAATCCTTATAATAAAGTCTTTAAAAAAGCATCTAAAATGTGTTAAAAAACAAAAGTTAACATTCATATTTTCGATTACTATTTTTTTGTCACAAGAATTATCTAGGTACCTGATTATATAAAAATTGTCTCTCATCACAGTCGTAAGTCCTTATAAAGTGGGAGAAAATCAGCCAATTATAATATATTATTATTATTTGAAAAAGTAAAACTATTTTCACGCTCGTATTTCCAAAGAATTAGCCAGAGGTAGGTACAACTAGTCGTCCACGATTTGCCGAAGATACTAAAAGTCCCACAATGTGATTTGGCCTGCCACCTATAAGCCTATCGCCAATTAGGCACTTTCCCAATCCCGGCCAACGTTGTTTTTATCAAAAAATTTTAAAAACACTTTTTTATAATTACCCTACGATGATTTTTATAAATCAACGCCGACACCGAATCACAAGACCAGACGCGGTTAAGTATCATGGTATTGTCTGGTCTCATGGTAGCTACCAAGAGACCAGACAATCAAAGTTTATAATATACATTTATAAATAATATGAAAATTTGTGTGTATTTTGTTATATTTGTTATTTATAGGATAGCAAGCAAGCAAGCAGATGATTCTACTGATGGAAAGAGATATCCATTGCCTATAGACACCAGGTATATTAATGGTGTGTTGCTCTCCATATTATAGGTCACTTATAAAATAAATGTTTTCTTTATATCAAATCATATTGAAGTACACCCACCATCTACTTAAATTTAAAAATAAAAAATTTAAGTGTACTTTATGTACAAGTGAAATTATGTCAAATTTGGCCAAATTTTTAAATTTGTTATAAGATAGATCATTCTATAAATAATAAAAGATTATTAATAAAATGAAATGAAAATTTCAAAAAAGTAATGAAATATTAATTATTTCATATTTTTTCATTGTCTCTTTCGGCTTCGTTTCGGGCTCAGGCTGTATAGGGTTTTTTTGTTCATAATATACAATATTATGTACCATATCATGTATCAGAGTACATAATATGTACTATGATTATACGAATACTTAATACTAGCTGACCCGGCAAATTATTTGTTGTTAATAATAAACTCGCGATTACAAAGTGGTGTAAAAGATTGAATCGTGTGGTAAAGCGAAAATTCGGATTTAAAATATAATAGACCAAATGAAATTATCTTGGTAAACTGTACTGATTTGATTGTTTGCTTTAATATTATAAAATTTTGCTAGTTTAATCAAATATGTAATAATCGTTTCGTGAACTGGATATTATAATATCATTACAGTCACAGAACGGTAATATAGTATTTAATGTTCTGTGATTACAGTTATGTTCCTTTGTTCGGTGTAGGACAGATTTGGATTGGATACGTCAGATTAGCTATAGGACAGAAGTACAGATATGAATAAAATAGCAAGTGAAATCTAAATATTTTATTTGGTTTTAAATATAAAATTTATTTTACTTAATCGTTTTAGGCAATCAGTCACAGTAATGTCGTTGTTCAATGACGCTGTTACATTTTTTTCTATTTGATTGTTTTTTTCTAATAATTTTGAATCGCGCAACTCCGATTTGCAATGAATTTGTTCTTTCTTTAGCTTTATATCTTGAAGTCGTGATTCTTTCAATAATAATTGTATAAAAAAATACAATGGTGGCTTGAGGGGAAATCTTTTTTTCAATCGCGCATGCCACCCTTCGACGGGGTTATTGGTTCTAAAATTTTCTTTGTAACAAGTAAACACATTCTCTGTATAAATTCCCATCCAGTGTGTTGAAAAATAATTGCTAAATGCATTGTATTCCTCAGAGTCATATGCCACTTCTTGAATGCTTAATATGGCTTCGGGTATCAAAAGTGGAGGTAGTAGTGGCAGTTGCATATAAAGGCGCGTGATAAACATCCCTTGTTCAATCTTATCAAAACCAATTTTTTGGCACTTTTTGAGTACAGCTTTCCAGTAATGAAAGTAACAGCCAGTCACTTTTACATTAGGATAAACTACTTTTACTGCTTGAATGGTTGCCAATTCATAATCACATTTAAACATGTCTACTATCACGGAAAACTGATCTCTCAAAATGGTGAACAGTCTTTCGTAGATCGCCTGCGTTTTGTAAGCCAGAAGGATATAAAGCACAGGAACAAAATTAACAATATTATCATCGTTATATGTAAACTGTATAATTGGTAGAAAGGAGGTGGGCATATTTTGAAAGAACCGTCACCGTAAAAATACTTTTTTTTCTTTAAGTATTCTTTCGCCAACCGCGTTCCAAAAATTAAAATTTTATCCTCAATGCCATCATCAAATAAAAATTAATCACCCACAAGACTATGAGGTAATTTTAACGATTTCAGATCTTTACATGCTTTTGTATTCATTTTAAAGTAATCATTTCTAGCTTGTATAACACATATTTTTCCTGGGTAAAGGTTGGTTTGTCTTCATCGTCCAGGGCACAATCAGTAGTCTATAAAATCTATTATATATAATTTTGGGATAGGTCCCAGTTTTTCGCAAACTAAAGTTTTACATTTATCCATCAAACTATCAAACGTGTTTTTGGTATAATCGGGCATGCACATATGGAAGGACTCTTTAACAATTCGGTTTTGTTTATCTAATGTGATTGAAGTGCTGCATTCTGCCTTGTTGACGCATCGCCAATTTGTGGTACCGCATTTATTTTTGGTTACAAAATTGTATCTATGCCCAGCATGTAAAATTACGGGTTTACCTTTTTCACTAGTGATAAATTTACCTCACTATTACTGGGACCGGCGAGATTCATTATTTTATTTAATAACATAAAATAGTTATAGAAACAACAGGAATTGAACACAATGAAACTGTAAAACAAAAGCGCATTTATTTGAAGTGTTTGAAGTACATGACAACGTCACAAAGTAGCCTATTACCTACATGATTAAATACTCAATGAGTTCTCTTGTACCTAGCATAAAAAGTGCATAAGCAAAATTCTGTCCTCTACGATGCCGAACTTTCAGTTTTTAAATTGATTAGTATCAAATCAGTATTTTGTGCAAAAGTATTCATTTTCTGTCCTATAGCTAATCTGACGAATCCAAGATTCTGCCCAATTCACGAATTTGTCGAGTTACGAATCTGACCAATCCAGAATCTGTCCTACACCGAACAAAAGCTACATTTAACTAGTCTGTGGCACTGACTCCTGATATACAATGAGGAACAGACCCAGTGCGACTCGACACAAACATCGACTCGTCAAAGGTGCCTGTAATAGGTATTTGAAATAAAGATTTTTGAATCTGGAATGTTGAGGTATTCATGAAATAATTATACATATTTATACAAATTAGCTCGTATTTTAAATGCATGGAGCATTGTACCAAAATCTAAATAAATTTTCCAAACATTTTAAAATATATATACAAAATAATAATATGTTTATGGTAGCGGATAATGAGTTTATCGAACGGATAGGGTTTTCATTACTCTGGTCTACACAGAGGTACTCAGGAGCGGAGCTATATAATGAAACGGACTAAACGTGTTCAGAGACTTAGTATATGCGTCAATGGAATAGCTTCAATTTAAAATTTTATAATAAATTAAAATAAAATATTTAAACTAATAATTACTGGCTAACAGTTCGGTTAAAAACGGTTTAGCTCTCTTGGTTAAGAAAAATCGTCTCCGTAGACTACATCTTTGACTTGAATTATCACAGATTTCTAAATTGTAGAGTTACTTTTCTTTCAATTTTTCATTCATTCTATTAGGTACGTACCTACGTGTCAGGCATGTTTCACATTAAATAACCAACCGTAAAATAATGCACAAGTTGGATAATGATTTGATTGTCAACCTTTTCAATAATATCTCCTTTATTTATAAACAAAAAGAGACCGTTTTTTTTATTTTTACCGGTACTGCTAAAATAGCCCAAGCTATCAGCCTGTGTCCGCTTGACTTCAAGTTTCGGGACGCTTGTAAAACTTTTCTGTATGATGAGCTGGACCCCATTTCGAAGAATAGGTCAACTACCTGACAAATAGGTATCTCGTAAAAGCAAGAGCAGGTTTATATGTGTCACTAAAACATCCTTCTGACTAGGTTAGTTCTTACTTCTTAAGCAACGTATATAGTATGTATGTTTATGATGTCCGAGTTCTTACCAATAATTTAATTAATATTTCAGCTAACGACACAGCGGTGACCACGCGGAAGCCGTTCACGACGCGCTACACGACCACCGAGTCGGAGTTCGAGGACGACGAAAGCACGACGCGCCCGCCGCACGACAAATACAAAGACAGTGGTAATTATTAGGTACTAGCTCCGACCCGCGGCTGCGGCTGCTTTAGACTCGAACACACACTCTTTAGATAGAGCTTTGCCAGGACTTTGGGAAACAACGGCAGCAATATGTTTCAATTAAATGTGGATTGTTTGTTTCAAAAAGATATATGTTTTTGATGATTAGAAATAAACTGTTTTTTTGACGAGAATATTGCAAATGTACTGGGGAACCGGAAACGGGAAAAGGGTTGAATATGAAGGCGTCATTACCACCGTGTGAGAGGTAGTACACACGTAGAGTTCCGCAACGTCGCGCGCGCGTGTGTGTGTGTAAGAGAGAGAGAGAAAGAGAGAGAAAGATATGTGTGCGTTTGGGTGATAATATTTTAATCAGTTTCGTAAGAAATACTGTCAATGCTTATTATAATGTGTTCTGGTTCGGAGGGTAAGGTGTAGTAAACTTATTTAACCGTCCCGCTGGTCCAGTGGTTAGCGAACCTGACTACGCAATCAATGGGATTCCCGGTGGGGATGGGCATCTATGTGATGAGCATAGATGTTTGTATTTTCGGGTTTGCGTGTTTATTAAATATATTTGAGTATTTATATATGTATTTCTATGTATTAATGTCGTTGTCTTAAACCCATAACACTAGTAAACAATGTGGGGATAGATCAATTCGTGTATTTTGTCAAGAGCATATTATTATTATTTGGTGTTTAAAGGCTATACGTACCTCCAAAGAACACGGTGTGCAGTTTGTACATATATTTATATATATATATATATATATATATATATATATATATATATATATATATATATATAAATATATGTACAAACTGCACACCGTGTTCTTTGGAGGTACGTATAGCCTTTAAACACCAAATAATAATAATATGCTCTTGACAAAATACACGAATTGATCTATCCCCACATTGTTTACTAGTGTTATGGGTTTAAGACAACGACATTAATACATAGAAATACATATATAAATACTCAAATATATTTAATAAACACGCAAACCCGAAAATACAAACATCTATGCTCATCACATAGATGCCCATCCCCACCGGGAATCCCATTGATTGCGTAGTCAGGTTCGCTAACCACTGGACCAGCGGGACGGTTAAATAAGTTTACTACACCTTACCCTCCGAACCAGAACACATTATAATAAGCATTGACAGTATTTCTTACGAAACTGATTAAAATATTATCACCCAAACGCACACATATCTTTCTCTCTCTTTCTCTCTCTCTCTTACACACACACACGCGCGCGCGACGTTGCGGAACTCTACGTGTGTACTACCTCTCACACGGTGGTAATGACGCCTTCATATTCAACCCTTTTCCCGTTTCCGGTTCCCCAGTACATTTGCAATATTCTCGTCAAAAAAACAGTTTATTTCTAATCATCAAAAACATATATCTTTTTGAAACAAACAATCCACATTTAATTGAAACATATTGCTGCCGTTGTTTCCCAAAGTCCTGGCAAAGCTCTATCTAAAGAGTGTGTGTTCGAGTCTAAAGCAGCCGCAGCCGCGGGTCGGAGCTAGTACCTAATAATTACCACTGTCTTTGTATTTGTCGTGCGGCGGGCGCGTCGTGCTTTCGTCGTCCTCGAACTCCGACTCGGTGGTCGTGTAGCGCGTCGTGAACGGCTTCCGCGTGGTCACCGCTGTGTCGTTAGCTGAAATATTAATTAAATTATTGGTAAGAACTCGGACATCATAAACATACATACTATATACGTTGCTTAAGAAGTAAGAACTAACCTAGTCAGAAGGATGTTTTAGTGACACATATAAACCTGCTCTTGCTTTTACGAGATACCTATTTGTCAGGTAGTTGACCTATTCTTCGAAATGGGGTCCAGCTCATCATACAGAAAAGTTTTACAAGCGTCCCGAAACTTGAAGTCAAGCGGACACAGGCTGATAGCTTGGGCTATTTTAGCAGTACCGGTAAAAATAAAAAAAACGGTCTCTTTTTGTTTATAAATAAAGGAGATATTATTGAAAAGGTTGACAATCAAATCATTATCCAACTTGTGCATTATTTTACGGTTGGTTATTTAATGTGAAACATGCCTGACACGTAGGTACGTACCTAATAGAATGAATGAAAAATTGAAAGAAAAGTAACTCTACAATTTAGAAATCTGTGATAATTCAAGTCAAAGATGTAGTCTACGGAGACGATTTTTCTTAACCAAGAGAGCTAAACCGTTTTTAACCGAACTGTTAGCCAGTAATTATTAGTTTAAATATTTTATTTTAATTTATTATAAAATTTTAAATTGAAGCTATTCCATTGACGCATATACTAAGTCTCTGAACACGTTTAGTCCGTTTCATTATATAGCTCCGCTCCTGAGTACCTCTGTGTAGACCAGAGTAATGAAAACCCTATCCGTTCGATAAACTCATTATCCGCTACCATAAACATATTATTATTTTGTATATATATTTTAAAATGTTTGGAAAATTTATTTAGATTTTGGTACAATGCTCCATGCATTTAAAATACGAGCTAATTTGTATAAATATGTATAATTATTTCATGAATACCTCAACATTCCAGATTCAAAAATCTTTATTTCAAATACCTATTACAGGCACCTTTGACGAGTCGATGTTTGTGTCGAGTCGCACTGGGTCTGTTCCTCATTGTATATCAGGAGTCAGTGCCACAGACTAGTTAAATGTAGCTTTTGTTCGGTGTAGGACAGATTCTGGATTGGTCAGATTCGTAACTCGACAAATTCGTGAATTGGGCAGAATCTTGGATTCGTCAGATTAGCTATAGGACAGAAAATGAATACTTTTGCACAAAATACTGATTTGATACTAATCAATTTAAAAACTGAAAGTTCGGCATCGTAGAGGACAGAATTTTGCTTATGCACTTTTTATGCTAGGTACAAGAGAACTCATTGAGTATTTAATCATGTAGGTAATAGGCTACTTTGTGACGTTGTCATGTACTTCAAACACTTCAAATAAATGCGCTTTTGTTTTACAGTTTCATTGTGTTCAATTCCTGTTGTTTCTATAACTATTTTATGTTATTAAATAAAATAATGAATCTCGCCGGTCCCAGTAATAGTGAGGTAAATTTATCACTAGTGAAAAAGGTAAACCCGTAATTTTACATGCTGGGCATAGATACAATTTTGTAACCAAAAATAAATGCGGTACCACAAATTGGCGATGCGTCAACAAGGCAGAATGCAGCACTTCAATCACATTAGATAAACAAAACCGAATTGTTAAAGAGTCCTTCCATATGTGCATGCCCGATTATACCAAAAACACGTTTGATAGTTTGATGGATAAATGTAAAACTTTAGTTTGCGAAAAACTGGGACCTATCCCAAAATTATATATAATAGATTTTATAGACTACTGATTGTGCCCTGGACGATGAAGACAAACCAACCTTTACCCAGGAAAAATATGTGTTATACAAGCTAGAAATGATTACTTTAAAATGAATACAAAAGCATGTAAAGATCTGAAATCGTTAAAATTACCTCATAGTCTTGTGGGTGATTAATTTTTATTTGATGATGGCATTGAGGATAAAATTTTAATTTTTGGAACGCGGTTGGCGAAAGAATACTTAAAGAAAAAAAAGTATTTTTACGGTGACGGTTCTTTCAAAATATGCCCACCTCCTTTCTACCAATTATACAGTTTACATATAACGATGATAATATTGTTAATTTTGTTCCTGTGCTTTATATCCTTCTGGCTTACAAAACGCAGGCGATCTACGAAAGACTGTTCACCATTTTGAGAGATCAGTTTTCCGTGATAGTAGACATGTTTAAATGTGATTATGAATTGGCAACCATTCAAGCAGTAAAAGTAGTTTATCCTAATGTAAAAGTGACTGGCTGTTACTTTCATTACTGGAAAGCTGTACTCAAAAAGTGCCAAAAAATTGGTTTTGATAAGATTGAACAAGGGATGTTTATCACGCGCCTTTATATGCAACTGCCACTACTACCTCCACTTTTGATACCCGAAGCCATATTAAGCATTCAAGAAGTGGCATATGACTCTGAGGAATACAATGCATTTAGCAATTATTTTTCAACACACTGGATGGGAATTTATACAGAGAATGTGTTTACTTGTTACAAAGAAAATTTTAGAACCAATAACCCCGTCGAAGGGTGGCATGCGCGATTGAAAAAAAGATTTCCCCTCAAGCCACCATTGTATTTTTTTATACAATTATTATTGAAAGAATCACGACTTCAAGATATAAAGCTAAAGAAAGAACAAATTCATTGCAAATCGGAGTTGCGCGATTCAAAATTATTAGAAAAAAACAATCAAATAGAAAAAAATGTAACAGCGTCATTGAACAACGACATTACTGTGACTGATTGCCTAAAACGATTAAGTAAAATAAATTTTATATTTAAAACCAAATAAAATATTTAGATTTCACTTGCTATTTTATTCATATCTGTACTTCTGTCCTATAGCTAATCTGACGTATCCAATCCAAATCTGTCCTACACCGAACAAAGGAACATAACTGTAATCACAGAACATTAAATACTATATTACCGTTCTGTGACTGTAATGATATTATAATATCCAGTTCACGAAACGATTATTACATATTTGATTAAACTAGCAAAATTTTATAATATTAAAGCAAACAATCAAATCAGTACAGTTTACCAAGATAATTTCATTTGGTCTATTATATTTTAAATCCGAATTTTCGCTTTACCACACGATTCAATCTTTTACACCACTTTGTAATCGCGAGTTTATTATTAACAACAAATAATTTGCCGGGTCAGCTAGTATTAAGTATTCGTATAATCATAGTACATATTATGTACTCTGATACATGATATGGTACATAATATTGTATATTATGAACAAAAAAACCCTATACAGCCTGAGCCCGAAACGAAGCCGAAAGAGACAATGAAAAAATATGAAATAATTAATATTTCATTACTTTTTTGAAATTTTCATTTCATTTTATTAATAATCTTTTATTATTTATAGAATGATCTATCTTATAACAAATTTAAAAATTTGGCCAAATTTGACATAATTTCACTTGTACATAAAGTACACTTAAATTTTTTATTTTTAAATTTAAGTAGATGGTGGGTGTACTTCAATATGATTTGATATAAAGAAAACATTTATTTTATAAGTGACCTATAATATGGAGAGCAACACACCATTAATATACCTGGTGTCTATAGGCAATGGATATCTCTTTCCATCAGTAGAATCATCTGCTTGCTTGCTTGCTATCCTATAAATAACAAATATAACAAAATACACACAAATTTTCATATTATTTATAAATGTATATTATAAACTTTGATTGTCTGGTCTCTTGGTAGCTACCATGAGACCAGACAATACCATGATACTTAACCGCGTCTGGTCTTGTGATTCGGTGTCGGCGTTGATTTATAAAAATCATCGTAGGGTAATTATAAAAAAGTGTTTTTAAAATTTTTTGATAAAAACAACGTTGGCCGGGATTGGGAAAGTGCCTAATTGGCGATAGGCTTATAGGTGGCAGGCCAAATCACATTGTGGGACTTTTAGTATCTTCGGCAAATCGTGGACGACTAGTTGTACCTACCTCTGGCTAATTCTTTGGAAATACGAGCGTGAAAATAGTTTTACTTTTTCAAATAATAATAATATATTATAATTGGCTGATTTTCTCCCACTTTATAAGGACTTACGACTGTGATGAGAGACAATTTTTATATAATCAGGTACCTAGATAATTCTTGTGACAAAAAAATAGTAATCGAAAATATGAATGTTAACTTTTGTTTTTTAACACATTTTAGATGCTTTTTTAAAGACTTTATTATAAGGATTTTCATATTAACACCAAACTTCTCGATGTAATTACATTAAGCGTTGGGTAAATATAGGCGGGGTCATTAAAGGCGGATTCCACTGTATTTATACAAGAACCCTATACGTATAACAATACCATTTACTTTTTGTCTAGTTATGTAA
>DVYP01000011.1:0-10313 GCA_018236145.1 Emesis heterochroa
TTCGTAAATTTGGTCATAAAATAAATACTCCATTGAAATGTTACATGAGCTTTGTATTTAGAGCTACTTGTGCATGTTTATTCACTAATTAAGAGCTATTTGTGCATGTTTATTCTACAGGCGGACATACAAGTCTTTGAGATACGCGATTCTGCAAAACGTTGCCGCAACAGGAAACGCAATATCTCGAAAACCTGAAGACTCCGATAATTCGTTTAGAATTCTCCTGCTGGATCGTTAGCCCAGCAGGAATCGTTTTTTTCGTTTATTTCCAAAACGACAACATACACAAATTTTTTATTCGACGCACATTTACAGCAGATTGAGCACTAATTATATGTCCCACTCATATCACTCTAGGTGCTACTTTCTTGCTGAGGTAACGTACACGTCCCGAGATATAGAAATATATTCTCTGAACAAATTACACGAAATGATCGATCTGCAAAGTATGCATTTGCATACAGCAAATAATTGCTTATATTAGCAATTACAAGCAAAACAATCTATTTACTTGTTAAAGATATTAATACATAGATATTTATCTATAATTTATAAATATATTTAAATAAAACATCCAAATGCAGCACTACAAACATCTATGCTCATCACATAAATGCTTCTTCCCATCGGGAATCGAACCCGAGCCCCGTCGATTTCGTAGTCAGGTTCGCTATCCACTTGACCAGCGGGGCGGTCACCCGCCCACCGCGAATGCCAAAGATTGTAATAAGTTAGTCAAAAATAAAAGCAATATAATTTTGTTTCATAAGGACATCCGTATTTCAAATTAAATCAAACCTTACAAAACGCTCCTTGTGTAGGTACTTATTGATTTAGGTTGGAATATAAGCCCTGTTCCAGATCCGTGAGACCGGAATTGGATATGGTTAATTTTTAAAGCTTTTTTATAGGGCTAGTTAACCCGACGAGTATCCCCCCCCCAAGTGCAATAAAACTTTATGATCTTGTATCTTCACGAATCTCAGCTGTAAACCACGCCTATAAGATGAGAGACCTTGAATCTGGAAAAGCAAGTCAATGCGCGTGCAACAATGCATGAAAACTACACATAGTTTTGAAATAAATCATTTATTACAAATGACGTTATTTAGTATCACAAACTTACAATAAGCTTATTATAAAACCTACAATCTATTAAAAAAATTCATTCAATCACTGGTTTCATTACATTATATTACTTTTAACCATAATATTAAAATCTTGAGTATATTACACATATAAGGTCCAGCTTTAAAAAATCTTTATAAAAATATTTTAAACAAGCTTATAATATTGGAGACATGGTTAAAATGTAAAAAAACATCACCTTTAAGACATTATACAGTGTACAAAATTATTAAAGGATAATTAGTTTAAATTTCAGCCAAAGCTATAAAACAAAATATTCCTCGTTACGAGCATTACCATTTACTAATTTCTAAATTTCATTTTAACATGTGAAATATACATTATGTATATTGAAGAAAATGAAAATAATTATGTAGAGGAATACCTCCTCGAGAAAGGCTTTATTTTTATAGATATTAAATATATTATTTTACCTAGCTGAAACATATTTGTCCAGTTTTAAGTATGAGTATCTGTGTGATGGATTAACGGAATGTATGGAGGTGTTGTGAAGTATATTCTAAATAATAATATAAAAGGTAAGCTTTCCACATCATATCTGAAACATTGTATTTACACTATTTAGCAGTATTTAGTCGGTTGCAACCTATACTATCCATTTCAGATCAGATATAGATATTCAAAAGGCTAGAGAAACTATCAGTTAACAGAAACATTTGTCCATTTTTGAACACATTGTTAAATTATTGATATTTAAAGTTAAAAATTATACAACTTTCGACCGAAATTAAAAAAATTCTACAATACTATATAGATTTATCTAGTACCCATAGCATTATGAAAATATAGTTTCCTGATTACTATTTAAATAGTTTCATGAAAATTGTTTTATAATTTTTGAATATGAAATGCTTTATATCTCTAACCGTTTTGTTTCTAACACCATATTTAAGTCTTTGGATAGATACTAATCTTTGTCAAAATTTTACTAATACTGTTTTAGCATAATACATGCTCTAAATTAGAACTCGGCATCTAATGTAAACACATTGTCCATTGGGTCAGCCATGACACCCCACTTCTGGTATTCTCCAACTTTCTTTTCAAAGAAATTCGTCTTGCCTTCTAAGGAGATGAGGTTCATAAAGTCAAATGGATTCTTGGTGTTGTAATTCTGAAAAGAAAAAAATTGCTGTTAAGATTTCGTTAATTGAAAAAAATACAGATTTTTTATAAAATGAGTATAGTTAGTGAATAAACCTGTTGTTCTGACATAGTTCAAAATTAACTAATTTGCCCACTTGAAAAAGGAATAAGTCTCAATGCTGCATTTGCAAACCTAAACAACCTACATTTGCTACTTATGTAAACAATTTCTTGTGATTATTTATTGCTATTTATATTATGAATGTTATTACTTTGATCTTGATAACGAAAGTCAAAGATCAAGAGAGTACCTTATCGGTTGAGTTATAGAGCATTGTCAATAAGACTTGCACAAAACGGAGACAAGATACAATTTGTTCCCTCCACCTCTACAAAAATAATAACTTAACAATATAGTTCTAACCTTTTCACCAATCAACTCCATGAGTAACCTGTCAGCAACAAACTCAATGTAATCCGACATTAGTTCACAGTTCATGCCTAACAGCCTTACTGGAAGAGCATCTGTCAAAAATTCCTGTTCAATGACTACAGCATCCTTTATGATGCTGAGAACTCGTTGTTTGCTTGGCTTTTGTATTAAATGCTTGAACATCAAACAAGCAAAGTCGGTGTGGAGACCCTGTAAAACCAATTTTTATTTATATTCTAATTTTTTCAATGTAGAAAGAAAAAGAACTCCATTTAAATTTGATCACATCTTAACTGATCAAATTTAAATAACCATTGGGTTATCCAAAATGCAAAATTTTAAGCAAAGTGTAAGTGTGTTTTATACTAAAATATAGACGTGATAGTGTGTGTATGTAAAGACTAATTCAAATTGCTTCTTTTTATTGAAAGTTATTTTTTTATAAATGCCCATAGGCGACCTATTATCAGAAGTCTTGCAGTTGAATTTTTGACCTTTTGAAAAGTCCATGTTGACGCATATTGGTTATACAACTTAGGAGCTTTCGGAGTAATAGTTAGTCATCATCATATGCTTACTACAAAATTTGTCATTAGTGATACAATCTTAAGGTTCTATTTGGAACTTCTAGATTTGCAATCTGAAGGTAACCAAAGAAATCTACTTCAATTTATATAACAAGTCAGGGAGCAGTAAATTTGGTCAGTGTGTAGGAAAGAAATTCGACCCCAATTAACACCCCTTTTTTATTACACCACAACAAAGAGGGGACACCAAGGACACCAATTTAGCATAATTTCAACAAAAAAATGACCCCCTGGCTCCGCGAGTTTTGACCTTTGCCAAAAATGACCTCATTAAAAGTTGATGTCCTTCGAGCCCTCCGCCTAAATATGGCGCTACAAAAGCCCCATGTCGAAATTTTCGTCTGCCCTTTCCTACTCAAGATGGTATGTTGTGATTTGACCCCTAGCTCCGCAAGTGAGGTCAACTCAGAACAAAATGACCTCAATAAAAAATAGTGTCCTTTATCCCCCCCCTTACCATGGTGCAATAAAAAAGGGGTGTTAATTAGGGTTGAATTTTTTTGTTGAAATTATGTCCCAAACGCCTTTAAAATGGGTTTCGGTTATGACCTGCCAGCTCTGCGATGGATGACCTGAGACAAAAGTTGGTGTCCTTGGTCCCCTCTTTGTTGTGGTGTAATAAAAAAGGGGTGTTAATTCGGGCGAATTTTATGACAAAAAATTTCTTTCCTACACACTAACCGTAAATTTGCAGCTATTTCGAGTCTATACAAGTAATAATTTTGTCAAATTGCCATTTTGCATTTAGGTCAAACTTACTGATTTTAGCTCAGTACTTTTTTATTATTTTCCTGGGTGCTTGTGTCCCAGCCCAAATTGAATAGTGAATAGAAAATATCTTGAATTGTCTATGTATAATATTTACTTTGTGTTAGGCACAAAAAGGTAACCATCTTGAAACATTAAAACTGTCTTTCCATTCAAAAGTTTTGTTTTTGTATAATTTCTGTTGACCGGTATTAAATGGATATTGAATGTATGTTGCACAGCTACTTAAAAATTATTATTTTAAATTTAAAAAAAACTAAATTTACCTCATCTCTAGATATAAGTTCATTACTGAATGTTAGTCCCGGCACAAGGCCTCTTTTCTTCAACCAGAAGATAGAAGCAAAACTTCCGGAAAAGAATATACCTTCAACTGCTGCAAATGCTATAATGCGTTCTCCAAATGTTGCAGTTTTGCTTGCAATCCACTGAAGGGCCCAGTCTGCCTTTTTTTTCACACAAGGCAAAGTTTCTATAGCATTAAATAGGAAGTCCCTAGAAAAATATAAATAATCAGCAAGCGGCATTCAGTTCAGCACAATAAAAGTTTTACCAAAAAGTTGCTAAAATATAATAAGTCCGACTTTTACACTATTTTATTTAGATTCGATTTTATACTTTTGACATTGTTTCAATGTTTGTAAACAACAATGAGGAAAAACTATGGTTTAGCTATAAATGTCTATATTCCTTTTACCAAGTGTCTATTATGCCTTTCTACCAAGATAGCAGGTGAAAGTTTGATGAAAAATGTTACTCTATTGTCACAACTACACAATTTTCCTCAATAATATGCAAACTTTACACCATAATGTGATTCATCACTTTGCATATCACAATTAAACAAGATTGCAGTTTGATAAGCATTATTAAAGTATAGTGGGTCAAATGATAAGGTTTGATTTATAAATATTTTGAATAAAAACTAACATCAGTGTAATACAAATCCTGCAAACATTTTTAAAAGCAGAACTGATTTATATATTAGTTTAAACAAATTTACCAATAGCATCAGACAGTAATGTTTGAATAAATGAATATGTATCTTGCTATACTATGCAGTAATGTATTGTATATTGTCATATTGATATAATTTTTATTCAAAAATATACCTTTCTTTGGAGTCACGAATGTATGTATCAATAAGTAACGAGTACATTTCAGAGTGCACATTTTCCATTGCTATCTGAAAGCCATAGAAGAACCTTGCCTTTGATACTTGAACCTCTTGAGAAAACCGTTCAACTAGATTTACATTAACAATGCCATCTGAAGCAGCAAAGAAAGCCAATACATGTTTTATGAAATGGTAATATAGCTGACTAGCAAACTTACATGCTGGTTAAAATTATACTATGGAAATTAGGGATATATTAGTTCGTTACACCTTTGCTTACCTCTTTAAGGATAGGTTTAACAATAGTACGAGCATATTTATTTATCAACTCTCCCTCGAAACACGTACATAACATAAATAACAATAAAGAAACTATATATTGACGGAAGTTAGAATTTCTCCGCGAAACTAGTATAATGTAATTAAATATCACGATGCAGTTCCAACTTAGTTATAATTTTCTAATTAAATTTCTGTCGAGTTCCTATACTTAGGTTAGAGCCAGACCACACGATGTGCTGCGGTATATTTGCGACTTTGTTATGTAAATTCAATGTGGAATACGACATACCAAATCTATTAGCGTTTAAACTTATCAATTAAAATAAAAAAATGCTTTTATTATTAGTCTTATATAAATTAACTTGGCGCGTTATTTTTTTTTTAACCTACTGCCGATCGGATACGCAGCCGTGTGTGTGAGATGATCGGGCGGAAGAAGCTCAACGAGTTAGTGTTTTTTCAATTCTTTTTTTTTAAATACACTTTGTATAATTTCTATATAAGTATGTTACAAAAATAAGGAGCAATTATCCCGTGGTTTATATATTTAATGTAATCAGAAATTTTAAAATATTGGATATTTATTTATTTTTTTATTCAAAAATCTATTAAAAAAAGATTATCTTTATCCAAAGATTTAATATTTTTATTTCACTTGTTTGTAGGTAGACTTTTAGTAGCAAGCTTATTTAAAAACGTATGGACTGACCCACAAAGAGTTACTTATTCTGTGGAGACGTTATACATGAACAGGAAGATTGTTTTTGGAACGAAGTTCCCAATCGCGCGTTGTGAAAGGGGGCTAGACGGAAAAAATTCTCACGAAAAGTTGGCACAACACTTTTTGCTATAGTAAGCTATTGTAAGCTGTGCGGGCATGTTACTCTGTCTGTCTCTCTTTCTCTCTTACATAATATATAAAATTTTATTAATAAAATTCAAAAAAAATTGAAAATTTCTCTTAAAAACAAAAAAATATTTTAAAAAGTTTTTATTCAAGACATTTAAATAAAATAGAATCCCAAACATATGTTTCCTACTTCAGTTACCACAAGCCAATTATTACTTAAATTGAGCCTAATGATTAAGTTTATATTACATTATATTTGTTAATAATAAAAAAAAATTTATTATAACTTAAAAAAAAAAAAATTATTACAATTCTCTAATTAATCGAAAGGAACTTCGTTCCATCCGGGTGTCCCTTGACACCTCTCAAGTTTTATTTTTTATGAGAAAAAGTTTATTTAACATATATTGATTATCAAACTGTTTACATAATTAGATAAAATAGTAGGTTCTTGTTGTTTGGATTGAACTTAAACACCCAGTTATTCTAATATATCCAAGTTTTGAATGTGTAAAAGAAAATATATCATTTTATTTTGATGCCTAATAGATATAGAATATATCCATTAGCATAGTCAGTAAATTAAAGTTGTTTCTTTAGCAATTGTATTTTTGTGCAATGCAGTGGTAACATCGTCATGACATTGAAATGCATGGCCAAAGTTAGTTTTTTATAACTATAGCTGTACTCAGCTTAGTTAAAGTTGAATGTTTTAAAGTGTTGACCACCCCACTGGTCAAGTAGATAGCGGACCTGACTACTCAATGGATGGAGCCAGGGTTCAATTCCCGGTGTGAACAAACATTTATGTGATGAGCGTAAATGTTTGTATTTCTGGGTTTTGGGTGTTTATTAAATGTATTTGGATAATTATACATGTATTTTTTTGAATTAATATCACTGACTAAGACCCATAACACAAGAAAGTAATTGCTTACTTTTGGGTTCATCAATTCATGTAATTTGTTCAGTAAATATTATTATATAGTGTCATTTTGTTATTTACATATGCTTTTGCATACATAAGGATACAGCAAAAATACATAAGGACTTGATTTGGCTTTATTCATTGTGATTAATTCTAGATTCTAGATTCTGAAAGACAAACTGTCTTTAATTTTTTCTAAATAAAACATATTTAAGACTAAATGGGCTCTATTTGTCAATAGGTGGACCACCAATCACATAATGGGGCATAATGATGTTAGTCAGTTGTAAAAACATTAGTTGCTAATGTCTACCCCTTTTGAAGTTATAAGTGTAATGGTATTTATTGGTTTAGTTGAATCACATTATTTACAAAGTAAAACCACATTGTAAAATATTTTCTTGTGAATTGAATATTCTGAGTATTTAGTGAATTAATGGGCCATTTGGGCAATTAAGTTGGACAACTGTCATGGTTTTGAATGTGTGTGCATATGTATGGTACCCATTTAGATTATGAACCCAATGCTGTTACTGATTTAAATTGTATTTTCTAGCTAATTTTGAAATATATGGGAAATGAAAAAATATATGCATAAAGCTGAAACTAAAGGAGTAATATGTGTGAAATGTAAAATACAAATATTAATTCAAAATGTATAAAAAAAAGCAACACAAATGTAAAAATGAAATGCATACAGTTTTTAATTTTAACAAAAATTAAATATAGTGACTACATTATATGTTGTGGGAGGAAAACTTTTTTTTAGTTTATATTAATTAAAAGTCACTTGTACATTCTAGTGATGAAATAATTATTTGCTAATATGTTGTAAGCGGCTATACATATTAATTAGGTACACATTGCTCTTTATTTATCTTCATATTAAAACGATTAAAAATTTTAATTGTACAACTGTATTATCAATTATGTGAAACAACTCTCCGTTTCCTTGTTAATTATAAACATTCTTATAAAAAAATCCTATTTAAATATTGTTAAAGTGCTACATTTTTAAAATAAGTTGTATATTTATACTAATATAATAAATGTGCATGTTTGGATGGATAGATAGATGTTTTGACATTAAATTTAAAGCAACTGACCAACTGAAGTTTGACACAGATATAAATCAAGCCTGAATATCATCTAGGCCATACCATCCATATCCATATCCATACTAGTTGCCATATGTAACATAATAACACATGTTACATATGGCAACTAGTAGAAATAGTAGTACCTAATACCATATCAATTTACTCTCAAACGCCTGTATTTAAAATTAAACTAGGAATATCATCATTCATGCTACTTGTAACAATCTTTCAACACAAAAAAAAAACAATTTGTGGTAGTAATTGCTTCTGCAGAAGTTATATAAAAAGCTGTAGTAAGGCATATTTTAATAGAGCTGAGTAATAGATATACATAGAGAAAAATCTGTGAACTGTTACTCTAGAGTAAGGATATTTGTCGTGCAATGTGAAATTTTATTTTATAAAATTATATTTATGATTTTTTTTGACATACCTTGTTAGCTGTTAAGCTGTCAGCATTAATTACTAAAAATAAGTAAGAGTAGTTATCAAGTTAATAGAATACTTTATAAATGATCACCATCCACCTTACCAATTGAGCATCCAGTAAATCCTGGAAGACCAAAATGTTGATTAACATTAGGTCACACCACCAAAGTCACAAGAGGGCCGATATGCTAATATTATTTAATTGCTAGTTTGTGAAAGTGCTCACTCATTCTTCAAAGGCCGACAATGCACCTGCAACACCCCTTATATCACTTACCATTAGGTGAGATTCTTGCCCATTTTCCCCTATTCCATAAAGATGTGTTTGTTTTTTTTTGTTTTTATTGCAATGTGTGCGTTTGAAATAAGACAGTTTTTAAATCATAATTTATAGCTTAGTGTCTGTGTTAGTTGCAAATATTTTCGACTGTAAAAAATGATTTTGACACTTATTTAATACATACTACCGATTCTTTTAGCCAGTACTGTCAATTGCTAGCAACTTATCTTGCATGGATTTTTAAATAGTTGTATGTGATCATCCATCATTATAATTACCTGGTTGCAAATTTCAGCCTTATCTATCCAGTTTCACCTTACAATATAATCATTAGCATTTAGTTAAATAACAATAATATTATTTAATTTTTTTAAGCATTCCTTATCAATAAATCCAAAAATATATTGAATTATAAAAGTAAAACACATTCATCTAGTATACTTGTTATTTAGTTACTAATAATCACAAATTATTTCATACACTTTTGTGAATTTACCACACTGTTGGTTTAGTATTTTGAAATTATTATCATCGCCTTCCCTTTTGCTGGCACAATAGATTGAGGACTAATGAGTGTTATAATGTAAATTTGTTAAGTGATAATCATCCCTTATAACATACCAATAACATTTTAAGGGGTTGGCCCAGGGTGAGAGATGGTTTTGTCACTTCCTCAAGAGAGCATCTTCTTTGTAGCTATCCTGCTTTAAATGAAAAGATATGAAGTTTGTAAGACTCCATTTTATGTGAGCATTAAATAAAACATTGTAAAATAAGTAATTAACGGTTCTGAAGTCAATGTGTTAATAATGTTATTTTTTCTGTCCTGAAACCTGACATATCAATTTTTAATCAGTATGTTCTTTAATACAAGTAGTAATTAATTAGTTTCATGATTACTTATCTTGGGACATGTGAAAGGAAGCACATCATCATAAACTTTCTCGGCATATAATCAGAGTGTACAAAATTAACTCATATCTTTAAATAATCAGTTGTTAGAGTAATGCAAGCTAAAATAATTTAACAGTTCTATAGCCTGCAAGCTATAGAGAATGTAAAATTACAGCGTAGAAAACAAAATTTTTAAAACATGAATAGTTAATAAGCTTTAATTTTTTTTATATACATTGTAAGATAGCAAGCAAGCAGTTGGCTCTCCTGATGGAAAGAAATAACCATCACCAATAACAATAGACACCAGAATTGTTAATAGTGCATTGCAATCCATGTGAAGAGGTTGTAATGCCACATACAAGAGTTTGCTGGCTATCTTACTCTCAAAGCCGGAACACTACAGT
>DVYP01000012.1:0-10281 GCA_018236145.1 Emesis heterochroa
ATCTGCACTGTAATATTATTTTGTAAACAACTAATATTAAGTAGACATACGCTTTTTTCAGAAAAGTTATTGCTTCTTTGTTAAATGTGTTAACGTCTTGTATACATTCCGTCTACCGTCCGGCTACCTACTTAAAGGCTACCTTTACGGAGTAGGTGAATTAAAACCAACGCTTTAGTATACTAGAATTTACCGCTTGGTGAGATGGAAAGTGATCTTCATCGCCGGATAGAGCAATGGTACTCCTTCGTTTTTTTGTATTATAGGATAGAAAGCAAGCGGATAATTCTTCTTATGGAAAGAGACAATCATCGTTTATATACAGAGACCAGAGATGTTGATAGTGCGTTGCTATCCATGTGGCGAGGATGCAATGCCATATGTATAAGTTTACCTTATCCCCTAATTAGTCATCATCGTGATGATGATCGTTAATGAAGGAGAACCACAAGTCAAGTCATTAAGCGAGTACTTATCGAACCTGACAAATGACAATGTAATCGGCAAGACCCGGGTTTATTTTCCGGCCGAAGCATCTGTGTGATATGCATAGATAGACCCGATTACCGGGCCAGGCAATAACAAAAAGTTTTTTTCAGTTTTCCCATAATAATGTGGGACTTAGTAACTTGGCTAATCGTAAGTGTACTAATTGTACCTCTGCCTATCACTCCAGACATACAGGCGTGAAGTTATACTTTTTTATAATAATTTCCATCCAAGAATACCATTTGCTCTTACGATATATCATTATAATGTATTATATGATATAAAAAACATAAATTGCATGCGAGGCGTAGCTAGTTTTATATAATATTCAGTACGTGTAATGACTTACAAATAAAGTGATCATATATCTAGAACGTGTTGACGCCTCGGCAATATTTTTTGAAAGCGGTATCTTGATATGCAATATTATTTATTGTTTGTATACAATCTACTGGCAAAAACTAATACATACATACACCCGATCTCTTACGAGATAGGCAAGAATAACTGAATGCCATAAATGTCATGGGACTTACAAAACTGTCTAGCTAATAATTATTTTTGCAACACTTCCGCGATTTTATCCGTGTCACTTTCGTGATGCCACTAAAAGGGAAAGACAGAAATTTAGAAAGTGGATAAAACTCACCCAAGGTCTGGAAAATAAAGAAGACCCCAACGGCACTAGTATCCACCCACATCCACCACACTTTCACCCACGTCAGTAATAAACACAAACACACGCACTCAACGCACGTTTCACTTATTACTTACTATATTATTGTAATATTTTAGTTATACATAAATAGAAAAAAAGACAAGCCCGCTGAGTTTCTTCCGCCAGATCTCAGTGTGTGTGGCCGCGTTCCGATACGTTAGTAATTCAAAAAATGTCGACTCGTCAAAAGTGTCTGTAAAGACTTATTTGAATAACATTTTTTGATTTGATTTGATACCACTTAGTATGATGTCAGCCGAACATGTTAACTAATAAATTTACGAGGTACCTAATTTGTTGTAGTATTTATTGAAAAATCATTTTAATCCAATTAATACTAGAAAGAGCTCTGACATTCTTGCGATCAGAAAACATGTCTATCACATCATAAGACCCATATACTTTTTTTCTATCCTATGTTATCTAAAACATTATGACCGACTATACATCTATAGAACCTTTGATGTGAACGATATGAATTACACACTTCGTCTGGTAAGACTTTGCCCTCTCCTCTATAAATAAAAACCAAATAATGTGTCATTGTATAAAACTAAATATTTTGAAGTTTGAAAAGCATATCAAAAGTTTTCTAAACCGATAAATTATAAACGTTCAAAAATAGTTTAGTTTATTGATACCTAATTAATAGGTTTAAGTTTATAAACGAATTGGATATAACATAAAAAATAACTATATATTTTACGTATTCTGTGATATTTTTATGTGACATGGATAAATACATATAGACACATGGATAAATAATCTTGATCTGTAATTGAAGTTAAATTATTTTTATACAGTGCCTATACCATAACACAGTACAATTTCAATATTCCTTTTGTATTTTCATATCTGTTAGACACCAGAGATGTTAATGGTGCGTTGCTATCCATGTGGCGAAGATGGAATGCCACGTGCATAAGTTTACCGACTACCTTAACCTCCGTGGCGGAGCACGACAGCAATAAACACTGAAGCTATTGCGGCAGGAATAGGTAAAATTCCAGCACCATTACAAGTTTTTGTACAACCGTACCAAGACCCGGGCGTCTAGTAATTTTTTTTAAAGTTGTCATTTGGTAAGCTTACACTACCTCGAAAATATTTTTTATGTAATCAGAATTAAAAAATGCCCGCTTAAATTGTAAATAATATTTTCTAGTAATCCAACATATCTACTATCATTATCACACTAGGTAGTTCTGCTACGTCTCGACCGGGCCTTGATACCACCGACTTACCTATTCCTGCCGCAATAGCGTCAGTACCTATCACTTTTCATAGGCGATGGATGTCTCTTTCCATCAGGAGAAAAAGAAAAAAATTAATAGAAACGCCAACGTTTTCAAACTTGTCAACTACGTAATTGGATACTTCGAAGTTTGATTGAAGTGATGATGAATATAGTTATTTTTGCAATGTTTTTCAATATTTCAATTATTGCTACAGTGAACAGAAAATAAAAAGTATTTTTTTTAATTTTATATATTTTGTATTTTAGTTTATTTTATATAAATATTTTAAAATACGATGAAAAGAGAATATTGAATTTCGCGGCATTGGACCATCGACACGTAGCTCAACTGCAAAGCCTACTTCGTAGTATACTAGTATTTTAATGGAGTGGAGAGTGGCTATAACTATATTACTAAACACTCAACAAAGTTTTTAGTGTTCAAACATGATTTGTTAATAAATTATCAGCTACTATGATCCTAGCTATTACGAGCTTAGAACTAACCCTCTTGCCTTAAAGCTAGATTCCTATGCCTCGTTCTGACTAAACTAGAATTTAGTCGAAAAGTAAAATAGATCGATCGAGCCGAATCGATCAAGGTCGATGGTTCATTTCCAAGCACGTCAACATTTTTCCTATTTTCAACATTTTAAAGAAAATACACGGGGAGAAAATTAGTAGTACCTAATAAATTAAACTTTTGTTACGTCTATATATGTATATTTTTATTTATAGACCATATGCACAAAACAAATTTACGTAAATATTTAACTTCCATTAAAACAATAAAACAACTTATTAATTAAAATTTAAAACATATTTTTACATAAGCGTTAACACATTACATGGTTACTTGGTCTCAGTACGTATAAAATAGTGTTACATTATCTATTGTGTATTGCACAATCAAGAACCTATAAAGTGTATTATAAAAAAACGTAATACTGTGACGCGTTATATATGTGTACCAGTCGGTTGATGAAAAAAATATTAAAAAGCTTTAGGATTTGATATCTGTATGCAAGTTGGTTGGCGGTGGGTACATACTGTATCGTATTGTTTTACAAGACAACATAATGAAACAAATTGTAAAATACTGATTTATCGTGGTCTTTGCGCTCATTCAAATTCATGAATGCATGCCTATATAACATCGCGTCGTTTTCTCTATGTTTCCATGACGTTAGTGATAACTACTCCGACGAACACTACGTCCAACAGGGTAAATACAAATGTAGTCGTGAAATGAGACGAAACCGAACTTGTTATTGTACCTATTTTTCATATGGGATTTAGTTTTGGTCTCGTTTCACCTCCGTGTCGTCTTTGCATTGCAAACCTGCATTCCTATGCACCCCGTTTGACTATGCCAGTAGTCAGGTAGACAAAATAATATTTTTATTATGTGCGTTTTTTTCTTTACAACAAAAACCCATACTTACCAATTCGCATGAAATACCCATTGTCATAGAAGATTATGTTGACTATCTAAATATACCTACTTAATTAAAATAAACTTAGACTGTACGACTTTTATAATGATCTGATTTTATATGGACAATAAAAGTTACATTTGACCGATACAGTGTTTTAAATACTTGTCTATGTCTCCCGTTTTCTGTTTTAGCCACAATTCACTTGTTTCGAGAATTTTCCTTGAGTCTTTAAGAGTTTCCTACAACACAAACTGATTCTTAAAAAATAAACATGGAAATTATTCAGTTGTATATTAGGATTGCTTCTTGTAATTATGTATCTGACAAGGTGTTGCCATGTGGTAAATTTCTACAAGCAAATATTAAGTACTTGTTGCAGATTATTTTGATATGAATATAGCAACTTTAGGAATCCCGTGATAGGCGAGAGAAGATAAATACGTGACCCGTATCGTGATTAGTCGTCGAGATCGAAATTAATTCCTATACCTATTCCTGCCGCATTGCTTGTCACTGTTGTGTTCCAGCTTAGAGAGCAGGTAAGGCAACCAAAAGACTAACTTATGCATCTGGTATCACAATCTCACTACACTGATAGGTAATCACCAAAATTAATGTTGGTGTCTAGGCGATGGTGATGGGATGTATCTTTCTATTAAAAGTGTCATGTGTTTGTTTGCTCTCTTATGATATAAAAATGCAGCTATGGCCCACAGTTTGTGGTTTAATACCTGATCATGTATTTTTAAAACCAACCAAGTACGAGTCGAACTCATGCAGGAAGGGTTCTGTCCCGTATCTATAAAAACGTTTCGTTTCAAAGAATAAATCAAATGCCTTGCTGCTATACAGCTCATAAAAGGCACTATGTTAGTGACAAGTATAGAAAAGGTCAATACTTGTCACTAACATGGTGACTACTTACTAGGTGCTAGAGAACTGCTACGTCTCGTCTGCTTCTTGGTAAGACCGCCTTACCTATTACTGTCGCAATAGCATCAATACATGTCCCTGTTGTGTTCTGGCTTAGAGGGTCAACCGGTACCGGCAAGATGTAGACGGTAAACTTATGCATGTTGCATTTCAACCACCACGCACCATCAACATCTTTCGTGTTTATGGGTGATGGCCATCTCTTTCCATCATGAGAACCAACTGCTTATTTGCTATCCTATGTAATAAAAAAATCATCTGTGAAAATTTCAAATTACTACTACTACTACTACTACTACCATGAAACGTCATGAGATACAGCCTAGTGACAGATGGACGGACAGCGCAGTCTTAGTAATAGGGTCCCGTTTTACTCTTACGGAACCCTGATAAAAAATTAAATAAATGTCACGCTTAATTTAAGGTATCGTCACGCCGGTAAGTCAGTTCATTTGCGGGATATGTACAGACAGTGAGGTAAACATCGTTAGCTTATTTGACAATATTCACTAACATTTTTTTTATCATAGAATAGCAAGTAACAACACTCTTACTTCTTATGTAAATAAAGTTTAATTTGCTATCAAATTAGTATCTTTTCCAACGTTTCGTCGTTGGACGGTGTTTCTTAATCAGTCTTTATCGCAGTTTTGAAGAACAATTAATTTTCCTTTTAGTTTAAGTGTTGACATTTGCGAATTTAGATATAGTTTTTTTTATAAACAAGGACCTTATTTGTTACCTTTTGATATTTGTAAGTACTTATTTAGGGAACAGTTAATATATTAATCTAGGTATAAGGTATCAATTAGAAAGTAGTTATTTTCATGACCGGATTTTTATTGCACTATATAAAATATATGCTTTATATATGTTCTTTATTTAAACTATACGATATATTAAAACTTATCGAGTTGCATGTAATAAGGAGTATGTAGTAGTAATTAACGGAAAGTTTGATATATGAGATGCGTTTAGACATTCTTCGTGATTTGTGGAAAACTTATAGAAAAAGGTAGATGAACGCGTTTTAAAACGTTTCGACAATAAACGCTTAAATGAAATCACACTAAACCTTATAAGTAGGGAAGCAATATGTCTTATTCATTGAATACTATAATACTATTTCTTTTATTAGTAAGCATATTCAAATAATACTTCAACGTCATACTGGTTCCGTCACATAAATTGTTATAAAGTTAAGCAAGTTTGAAAAGATAGAACAGCATCTACAGATGGCCCTTAGATGCTATTTTACTTGCACGGTCACGCGTCAATGACAAAAAAAGGAAAAAACGATGGTTTGCTAATGTATGCTTTTTGTTGTGTTTCTAATTGAAACGATGGAACTTGTACATATCTAAATAATTTAAACATATTGTGTCTTGCGCACTTTGCGGTTTTGGGGATCGCTCAATGTTTATAATTATTAATTACGTGAACTTCGTTACGCCTTAGAACAGATTTAAACAACCCGAATATTTGTTTGCGTGATAAAGTTTCCACAAAACGAGAAAGAATTTTTTTCTTGTTATTTTTCCATTTTTTTTCTCCATAAAAACCTGCCTTAGACGTCCGCAATATCTGCAACTTGATTGCCTTATAAGTCACGTCAATTAGAACACTTTTACGCTTTTATGTCATAGGCTAGTTTTTCTGATAAACTTATGCAGATTCCGCATTTCAGTAAATGTGAGGAGACCCTTAAATATGTATAAAACTAGCATTGCTACGAGTTTGCAATGCTGTCATACTTTTCATGGTAAGGTAGTAAAGGGTCATTCCTTGCTTTGCCTTTACTAGTACCTACGCGTGCTCGCGATGATTACGTGAGATTATATGTTTAGTGGCAGCATTTATGTTATACGCATAACGATAAGCCATTAACGTCGTTTATGCGAATGGTAGGTAGCTGCGACTCGCAATATTTTTGGAGGCGAATATATCGTGCTTGTTTTAGGCTATTAAAACCTTAAAATCATAGCTTTTAACATCAAAAACTATATTATTTGAATCAGGTCCAGGGTAACGTTGACGTGAAAAAATACACTTACCATTTATTTATTAAAAAAACTATGCTCAATTGAGTACAAAGGTGGACTTATTGCTACATGGCAACCTCTACCAGTCAACCCAAGCTGCATGATAAAATAAATTAGTTGATTCTTATTTATTAGACAACTGCTGCCATTACTTACACTGTCTACCTTATGCTTGTCTATACATACAATGTCGGTTGTATAAAATTCTATATTGAATGTGTGTCTCAAAAAAATCATGGCCAATAGCACAGAAAAAGCATAAAAGTTTGCAAAACTAAAATCAAATCAAGTCTATTGGTGCTAGTTAGTAGTAGCAAATTAATAATAATTGTACAGTGTCCGGCAATAAAATAACTGCACATCGGCCTTTAAAAGCAACAATCGTCTAATTTCGGTTTTGTATTTATATTTGTAGTATTTTTATGTGTATATTTCTATGATATATTTATATTTTAAATATATGTATGTTTAAATATATTTGTTCGTATATATTTCTGTCTATATTATATTATAATGCTTATATTTAATTATTGTTTTCTACTTTTCCTAATCATTTAAACTTTAGTTTTAACATTAACGTATAGTAATCAAAAATTCGATGCACCTACTGTAATTATCTGTTTAAGTTAGGTTGACTGGTAGATAATGGCACTTCGCATTAAGTCCACCTTTGTACTTTGTACAGTGCATAAATTTAAATAAATAAATTAACCGATTGTTTTTTCCAACGGTCGAAGTGTTATTACTTATTCATCGCCGGTATTGTATTTGATCATGGCAACTGTCGTAGTCGATGCGTTAAAATAAGTACCTTATTCTACCACATCGCCTACGACGTAGCACCACGTGATAATGAACCATACAAATGATCTGATTTGTATGTCTACAACCATATGTCTTTATTTCTTAATCATAGCGCTCTTTCTACATAATATAACAAATATTTATGATATCCATTACGAAATGAATGCGAGTTTCTTAGATTATCACGTCGCATTACAATAAACTTACGCACATTGACTAGAGTATTGTGCCACCCATATTCTGAAATGGTTTTTTTATTCAAATGAAGACATCTAGCCGCGTTAGGCGGCCATTTCAATTACTTTTAGTGCAAATCGTCATGTATATTAATCATATAGGAACATTTTACTGATGTCGACATATTATGGTAACTTTGTATAGTTATTTAAATAAAATTTCGATTGTGAAAAAATCCGGACAAGGGAGAGTCGGATCCATCAACCGAGTGCAGTTTGCAGTTCGCGAATCGTGTCTCGCGGTGATTTTTTCCATTAAATTGATTAAATACTATATTTTGTGTGATTTCATTACAAATTCTTAGTTTTCAGATGTTATTCTGTATTTGTAGTAAAGGAAATTATTCTTAAAAAATCGACAAATTTCTTAGGTTGAGGTTAACAGCAAGTACCTACACTATAAATTTAGATTATTCGGAACTTATACACGTGGCAATCCAACCTCGCCACACGGATAGCAACGCACCATTAGATCTCTGGTGTGTATAAGCTATGGTTGTCTCTTTCTATCAGGAGAACCATCCGCTTGCTTTCTCGTATGATTTAAAAAAAGTGTCGAAAAATACATTATTTTGCGACATAAATGGCCGTATCTTGTTTTTAACGTTAACATGGAAGTATTATTTCTTTACCACTTCAAGGGGCTGTAGATTAAAACACATGGTTTTAATTTCAACTTGATATCTTCCCGCATTCCCTAAATAAAATATAGTACTTGACGGATGGACGAGGTCGGTCCCACTATACCCATTACCCATTGCAGTGGTAATATTGGGACTTCATTTTTTTCTCAAAACAGTCTCAGTATACCCATTGAGGACATGGGAAATAGTGGGAATTATTTTCATACGATCGTGTCCCAGAATAACCATTTGCTGCGTTTAATAATCGTATGACGACCTATTTTATCATACTGGACACCACAAGCTATAATACCTTCTTTCTTTTATCAGTGTGACATTAGATACATATTTTGAAGGTTTTGCTGTCAAATGTATTGAAAATGGTTTCGATATTTATTTATTGATGAGATATTTTGAAATAATCTTTTCCGGCCTACCAACCTACTTAATATTTTGTTTTATCATATTCTCAGAAAATTATGTGCCAGAGTCGGAACAGTACGATAACGACTTGATGCAATGTAGATCGCCACAAGAAATCTTATTTTACCTTATATTTCACTACTCTTGTCAATTGAATGTATAATTGGAACTTTAAGGAACTTTTACTTCTTTTTGGTACTTTAAGGTTTAGATTACGATTCCATGACTCAACAGCATTATGAGTTCGATGTTTTAAAAAAAAATTTTTCAAAATGTATCTTGAATTTCTTTTCGGCTTCACTATCACCTATTTGATTAACTACGTAACCCCCCATGAATCTTATTTTCTGGTAGTAAAGCTAGTCGACTTAGTTGAAGATAGTTCAATGTTGGTGTCTGGGACCTAGTTAAACAAAATGATTTTCCTTTTTTTTAATACATTTTACAAAGTGTAAATAGCATCCAGCTATAACAGCTCTGGGTACTTTTCGTTTTATAGCTGATATTGTGGCCCTCTCAAAACCCACTGTTATTTTCGTTGCCTCCCACTGGGGTAGTTGTCTTTTTAATAAGTCTAACATTAAGCAATAAGTAGTAAGTTTTTTGTCGGATAAAAGTATATCACATCACATCAAGTACATCACCGGAACTATTTGAGTTTCATCCTGGTTATGGCCCAAATCTAAATGTATCGTAAATAATTGCGCGAAAGGCGATGGACTAGAAAAATATGTGCCGTTCATGAAATGAAGTCAAAATAAAACTTAACAAAAAATTTGTAAAATGTAAAAAGAAATATAATATAATAGACACTCACTGGAGTTACAGTTATAGAACCTTTACATTTTGTTTTGTGGCGTTGGTTACAGCGCCACATAACGTTGCCGGATTTATAGTAGCTATGTTTTGTGTACTCATGGCCTTGAAGTAATATAACACATTTCCCTTTCCCCCTTTTTATAATCTCAATACTCCACAGAATTAATAACTCATTTATGGGGCAGTGTATACGATTTTACAATAAGATTCCCAAAGATATCCGAGATTTATTAATAAATAAATTTAAAAAATGTATCAAAACCAAATTGTGTAAAAAGGGTTCTTACAAAATCTCAGATTATTTGGAAGATAGGTCCCCCACTTCCACACACCAATCTCCTTTATTTTCTGTAACATTATATTCATATTTTATGATTGTATTATTGACCGCCCCGCTGGTCAAGTGGTTTGCGAACCGGACTACGTAATCGACAGGGCCCGGGTTCGATCCCCGGCAGGGACAAGCATTTGTGTGATGAGCATAGATGTTTGTTTTTCTGGGTTTGGGTGTTTATTAA
>DVYP01000013.1:0-10114 GCA_018236145.1 Emesis heterochroa
AATTGGTTTTACTAAAGACTTGTAGATTTTGAGGAATTACTCTGGCAACACGAATGTGGCGTGATTTTTCGGCCAGCTGCGTAAGCCCGAATTCTTCTTTGCGGAAGATTCGAAGAAGGTTGTTTCCAATTAACGCATATTATTATAAGTAATAGTATAATTAATATCACTGACAAGCTACGCGTTGAGTTGGTGGATATAAAAAGACATATATAGCATTTAAATCACAATTCGTACACTGGGAAGAGTATTACATAAACGAATTAATAAAGGACTGTGTTTCATTTCCTAAAACTTCAGAAGTGGTAAGTACCTACGATTTTTAACTGTATTGTTACATCGTTATGTGATATATACGTTTAAAAAAACACAATAAGACGTTTAAAATAGGTTGATGGTAAAATTAAAATTACCCACTGTTTAATGAAATTGCATACATATCCCATTATTCTAAGAATTGAGTCATTAAATTTTAAATGTATTGAGCAAAATATTAACAATACATTTGATATAAATACATATTAGATGAATATGTAGTAAGTTTATTTCTACATTATGTCTTAGCGAGATTATTAATGGTTAATAAATAAGCAAATAACTTACACTACTGCAATTATCGATAAAACATCGTTAGACACAAAAATTCTACTTTCCTTAATAATTATTTTGACATTGTTATTTTTTTAAAACAATTAGTATAAACGGTATCCCAGCATAACTCGCTAGATTAGTTTAAGTTGTTTCAGTCTGTTTAAATAAACATTTACATTGTTGTGTATTGTTGAGTTCCAATTACAATATCTAGTGGCAAAAAAAATCACAAACTCCAGACTTAATCCGAGATTAAGACGAGAAAGTGAATACAGTAGACGCAGCCGTAGTTGTACCCGTCGCAACAGCGCTGTTAGAGGTCACCGGAGCCGTTTAAATGACAGCAATAGTTCCCGTGACGACGACAGGTTACTCGAGTTAGACAGAGGGATGGATCAAGAGCAAAAACGACTGCAGGACCTTCGAGAAGCATTGTACAAGGAACGGCATAGAATACAACGAACAGTAAGTAAAAGCAGAGATCTTGAATAGGGTATTCCACGTCATACCGCTACGGAGCTTGGTGAGCCTTCTCGAAAAAGAAGGCAAAGCCAAAGTGTTAATGAAGATGCTCCAGAGAGACAGAGAGCTCATATTGATAAACCACTTATAAATAAGAAGCCTACCAGTCCATTGTTTTCTACGGATGACGTAATTAATATACTTAACTCGTTTAAACATTCAAAATCACAGCCGTCAACTTCGCACGCGTTTACATCTATTAATTCGAATAATCATAAAAATATTTTGCCTGAATTTGATCCGACATCCGACAACTAACGAATGGACGTATGGCTGAAAAAATTGAATGAGTGCGCAACAGTTTACGGCTGGGATGATAAAACAACTATTCATTTTGCGATGCAGAAACTCCAAGGCTTGGCCAAAACGTGGTATGAAAGTTTACCTTCAATTCTCTTTAATTGGTCCGAGTGGCAAGAGAAACTGTTGAATGCATTTCCTTGTGAACAAAATTATGGCCAAGCTCTGGAGAATATGCTTAAACGCAAGAGTAGGTTAAACGAACGAACGAACGAGTAAATTGAGACTTACTATTATGAGAAGTTGGCTTTGTTGAACCAATGCGACATTGCAGGAAAGCGCGCTGTCGATTGTATCATATATGGTTTAACGGATAGGACTATAAAGTCAAGTAATGGACGTTACGTTGCTCACATCCTGAACAATTGCTCCAATTTCTAATGAGTAACAAAGAATCGGGTCAACCGCATGATAGATTTAAATATAAATTTAATTCAAATTCCGAAGTAACTTTTAAAAATGCTAATTCAACTCGGCTAGGTAATAGCAATACCATAATTTGTTATAATTGTAAGGAAAAGGGACATCCATTCTTAAAATGTCCAAAACCAATTATTAAATGTGGAAAATGTAATAAGATGGGTCATAGAATAGAAAGTTGTTTCCTATCTCGCGCAGTCAAGGACAGCAGGTCAAGGTGGTTGATGATAAATATCTAGAATTACCCTTATTGATAGGCGAGTCGTTTACAGAACAATCACACATATCCGTTTACAAGACTTCGGAAAAACTTGACATTAACAATGAAATGCCCTATTCAGGAATCGACATAAAAGGTGTTTCAATCGAACTAATAGCTAACGATGACGTTGAGATTTACGGATTAGCCAATATTAAAGTGTCTGCTATGGCATCCATCAACAACATCCTAGTCAATACCAGAATAGTGGATAATCCAGTGAGACAATTTGTTATTTTAGGGGGTCTATATCCAGTAAATAATGGGATAGCTTATGTACTCGCGTCTCCTATTTCTTTAGTTGGTCTTATTTCCAAAGGTATGATCGTCAACCGCATATCAGATATTAGGATAGTAAATAGTATTGTAGCGAAAACTAGAGAAAATACAGTTTATAGTAAAATTGAAGCAGATAAGGTTAACATAGGAGATAACATTGAGTGTGTTTACCGTAAAATGTTATTTCAACTTTTAGACAAATATCGACATTGTTTTGCATCGTCTTTGAAAGAACTAGGCTGACTGATGTCACAGATATGACTATAGAACTCAGTAGTAAAAGGCCGTCCTATTATATTGGTACGAAAGAAGGATGGTAAATTAAGAATGTGTGTCGACTATAGAATGCTCAATTCAGTAACTTTGAAAGAGCGTTACCCTATGCCTAATATTGATGATGAAATAGCTAAGACTATCTGGTCAATCTTACTTTATTACTCTTGATTTAATGTCAGGGTACTATCAAGTCCCTATATCCGAATGTTCTCGCCCACTTACTTCGTTTGTCACGCCGGATGGCCAATACGAGTTCAACCGTATGCCGTTTGGTCTAGCAAATGCTCCGGCTGTATTTCAGCGAATGATGAATAGAGTTTTAGGTTCAGCACGGTACGATGGCGCCACAGCATATTTGGATGATATACTTATTTGTGGTAAAACTGTTGAAGATTGCTTAAACAGGTTAGAAAATGTTCTAAAGCTTTTGGAAAAGGCAAATCTCACGCTAAATTTAAACAAATGTGAATTCCTTAAAACTGAGATAGATTATTTAGGCTATGAAGTTAGCGCCGCTGGATTACGGCCGGGTAAGAAAAAGATATTGTGCGTGTTAGATTTCCCTTGACCAACAGATCTACATACAGTTCGTCAGTTCTTTGGCTTAGTAGGCTATTTCCGTAAGTTTATTAGAAATTTTGCCACGTTAGCTTACCCGCTGACTAAGCTACTTACGAAAGATGTAAAATGGTCGTAGACTGTTGAGCAGGAAAACGCGTTTAAAGAATTGAAAAATATGTTGGTTGATAGGCCTATCCTCACGATATATAATCCCACCGCGGAAACAGAACTACATACCGATGCTAGTAAGCTAGGGGTTGGAGGTGTATTATTGCAGAAATCTAAAGATGACGCCCATTTTAAACCTGTGGCATACTACAGTCGTAAGACTTCGCCAGAAGAGAGAAACTTCCACGCTTACGAGTTAGAAACTCTAGCGGTGGTATGCTCTTTAAAGAAGTTTAGGCTGTATTTACTGGGACAGTGTTTTAATGTAGTGACTGATTGTAATGCGCTCCGATCTACATTCTCAAAACGGGATATACTTCCCCGAGTAGCGCGTTGGTGGCTTCTTATGCAAGAGTACCAATGTACTATTGAATATCGCCCAGGGGCAAAAATGGCACACGTCGACGCACTATCTCGGAACCCAATAGCGGACGACGAAACAACTCAGGTTCTTGAATGCTATCCGGGCGTTATGACAATAAGTAGTGAGGATTGGTTACACACGTTACAACTCGGTGATGTTGAATTGTGTAGAATTCGTGACATCTTAAGCTCAGGAAAAGACGCAGACAAGGTTTAATACATCAAAGATAACTATTTAATAAAAGATAATAAGTTATATAGGTATCTAGATGGGGATCGTAGTAAAATTCGTTGGGTAGTACCGAAAGGTGCAAGGTGGCAACTTTGTCGTATGAACCATGACAAAATAGGTCATTTTGGGGTAGAGAAGACGTTAGAACGCCTAAAAAGGTCATATTGGTTTTCTAAAATGTCTAAATTTGTAAAAAAATATGTTAAAGCTTGTATCGAGTGTGCTTACGCTAAGAAAGATAATGTTTTAAATAAAGAAGGACACTTGCATCCTATCGAAAAGCTGGATGTCCCATTCCATACATTGCACATTGACCACCTTGGACCTTTCGTAAAGTCGAAACGTGGAAATAGTTACTTACTTGTTATCGTTGATGGATTTACCAAGTTTGTATTTGCCAAGCCGGTGCGAAACACAAAAACTCAATCTGCTATTAGGGTTTTAGAAGATATCTTTTATACATTTCGCGTCCCGGATCGGATTATTAGTGACAGAGGAACATGTTTCACATCTCATGCCTTCAAACGACTTTGTCTTACCAAGGGCATAAAGCATGTTCTCAACGCTGTAGCTAGCCCGCGAGCTAATGGACAGGTTGAGCGATATAACCGTACCATTCTTACTTCGTTGACTGCACAAAATTTGAATCGCGATGAAAAGGAGTGGGATGATGCGGTAGGGCAAGTACAATGGGGATTAAATAATACATGCCACAAAACTACAGGTAGAACGCCGGCTGACATTATGTTTGGTAAATGTATGAACGCTGATACTAATACAATGCTTAATGAAATACGACGGGAAACTCGCGAAGAGATTGATTTAACCACAGTAAGAAGTCAAGTCAAAAATAGAATTGATACTGAACAGCAAAAACAAAAGAACTTTTATGATAAGGGGAGGCGACCTGCTCGCGTTTATAATGAAGGAGAGCTTGTAAAAATAACTAAAACAGCTTTTAATAATGATGGTAAGAGTAAAAAGCTTCTACCTTCTTACGCAGGCCCTTACCGCGTAGTTTCAATATTAGGGAATGATAGGTATAGAGTGGCAAGTATACCAGGTCTAACGGGCACTAAAAATAAACGACTGACGACCGTTGCCTCCGATCGAATGTTGCCTTGGGTCAATGTTGCGGCATTAGAACTTAATGAATCTGACACTAGCGATCATGATACAGAAAGTAATTGTGATTCATAGATTTAAGCTTGTATTTGTAAGTTGACAATGAAAATAATTGTAATATACATGGCAATATATATAGATATACATAGAAAGGGAATAATAGAAACTAATGAAATATTATGTAAGTGAATGTAAAATTGATTTCTTGTATTTGATGTTGTGTACATAGGTATTATAGTAAATTAATGTAAGTGTTGAGCATAGATAGCTGTGAGAATGGATGGGTTCACAGTTGATCGCCTTGCTTGTCTTTGCCATGAGAATGGATGGGTTCATGGCTTGAGAAGTGAAATGCTCAATACTGCGCATAGTAAGGAATGTGTCTTGTTTGCAAGAATGGATGGGTTTGCAAGTAGGATACATTCTGTTCATGTAATTGTGTTGTATCAAAATGCTACTCATTTTCAAGCGGTATTTCATTTGATGTGATATTGTAAGAATAGATGGGTTATAGTAAATATATAACTTACTCGGGGAGAATGGATGGGTTCTCCGAGCTATGATAATGTTTCATATCTTGCTGGGGAGTGTGTCTTATTGGCAAGAATGGATGGGCTTGCGAATGAAACTTACTCTATTAGTGTGATTAAGTTGTGTCAAAAGAAATGGTCAAGCAATGTGTGATTTGATGTGGTATTGTGAGAATTGATGGGTTCATAATATCACAATCAATTTAATTTTAATTAAATATATAACGTACTCGGGGAGAATGGATGGGTTCTCCGAGCAATGATAATATTGTTTCAACTCTTAATTATAGTTGTTTATCTTGTTTTGTTTTGGTTTGTGCTAAAATTGCTTATTTATGTTAAATTAATTTAGCGGAATACGTGACTGGCCGAATGTTAGGTCGAATTGCCTTAGCACCGTGCATGAGGACATGCACCACGTCAGGATGGACGAATGTTAGGTTTTAAATATACATATCAGGTATATTCTCTAATACTAGACGATTCCCTGTTAAAAATTGGTTTTACTAAAGACTTGTAGATTTTGAGTAATTACTCTGGCAACACGAATGTGGCGTGATTTTTCGGCCAGCCGCGTAAGCCGGCATTCTGCTTTGCGGGAAGATTCGAGAAAAGTTGTTTCCAAGTAATGCATATTATTAGGAGTTGGTGGATATAAAAAGACATGTATAGCCTTTAGATCACAATTATCACAATATAATGGGAAGAGTATTACATAAACGATAAAGGACTGTGTTTCATTTCCTAAAAATAGCAATCACGCAGATAGTTCTCCTAATGGAAAGAGAATCCCATCGCCTGTAAATACCAAAGATGATAACGGTGGGTTGTTGTCCGTGGTCAAGGTAAGAATGCCACAGGCATAAGTTTACCTTACCCTTTCGGAAACATGATACCGGCAAGCACTGAGGCTGTCGCGATAGGAATGAGAAAGGCAGTGGTACCAGACCCAGGTCGAGACGTTGCAAGACTCTACCACCAAGTAAATTGCTACACCAAAATATGAAGAAAAGTATTTTTTATTATTTTAGTTTATTATATAAAATCGATTATTTTAATTTGGTATTCATCATTATTCGCATCAGCATCATCTCAATTAATAACATAATTATCTTAGACATTATATTATTTGGTTTACGTAGTATTTTATTATTGTTTACCCTATTTTTTGAAAAAAATCTCTTAGTGGCAACATTTTTAAATGACGGTACTTGATAAATAATTATTGTTTATGTAACTGGTGTACCTACTTAAATTTTAGGTAAAGAGTACAAAAATTAAAAAGTTTGTAACAAAAATATTTTTGAAAAGGCAAATTATGAATACGATTATTAATTTTGTTCTGGTGTTCAAATGACATCCAACGCAATTTTTAAACATTAAAATGTTGTATTTAGCTACATAATCGATTGGTTGAATAATGTCGACGTAATGTGGTACAATACTTTTTCAGAAATTTTCGTCATTGATAAATCTCTTCAAACCTTTTTAAATCGATTTGCGATATTTGATGCAATTTTTTAAGAAAAGCGTGGATTGTATTTTAAAATCAATCAATATATTAATTAGTCTTTCAGTTAGGTATTTATAAATCTGTTGCAACTCTAACGATGTTTAAACGATGAATACATTTTATATGAAACTTCATTGCTAGCTTTCTTTTGCCGAGTGTAACAAAATTTCCTAATCTGAGTTGCAGAACTTTCGAAAAAAATCTAAATAGAAAGAATGTTAGACTAAAATAGTGGCTTCTTTTAGGGAAAATTAAGCTACTCATGAAGTTTCAAATATATATTCATAATATAAGTATTGTGATGTCCAACGAACTATAATGAGTAAAAAAAAAATTTTTCGTTCTATTTTAACATAGTAAAAAATATACACATTACTGGAAATGTTGAATTAATTTGTAAAACATTTTACAAAATATTGATTAAATTTGGTCGTTGTGTGACGTCGCATAACATACCAATATTGTTTAATGTTTGAGTAAATAATTATGAATGTCGACGCCTATCAATCCCAAAATATGCCCTGAGACGCCATATTTTGATTGCCCAGTGGTTATTCGTTTGCAGATTTGAATTTTATTTTTTTTCAATATTTTTTTGCAATTATACACAAAATAACTCGAGTATATCGGAAGCATAAAACATAAGGGATAAAAAACCTAGTGAATTTAAGTCACTTAGATATTCGCTATCCGTTGCAGCCTTAATTATATGTACATCTATATAAAGTAGATAAAAGACAAAGTATTGAAAAGGCTTATCCTTTGTTTATATTAAGAAACACAACTGTATACAGGTTCCTCTTGGGAACGTACCAAGTAACCTATTATTTGCAAATAAAGCCTGAGTTAATCCATTTTCCTTTTTCAATTTCCCAGGATTCCACCGATACTCATACTAGCCCGTCCCTCATCAAATAGAAACTTTTCTTATGTCTTATCCAATCAATTAAAGTAATAGAAAGTAGTTTGGTTAGAGATTTTTAAGTACAGATTGTAGTTTCGTCTTGAACATTCCTTAAATTAAAATTAGAAAATATAGTAAATACAGCTTGGTGATTCGCGCTTATTCGCCCGCTATTAATGTTACAGGTAAATAATTAATTCCTACAATATTCTATCCTTTATTTCAACTCGTTGAAGGTTGGATTTTGAAAAAAAGCAGGCTTTGTTTATTCCAGATGTATGTATAAATAAGTACCGAGTAGTTTTAAACATTTTACGGCTAATAAGAATTTATTTAATCACATATTAATTTGAAAAGTAATGATATCTGTTTTAGTGAAGCGTGTGAAACAATATTAATGTAATATTACCAAAGTGTACATTATTTTTAACAAATGAAGAATTTATTTATTTAAAAAGGTTTTTGATTCAAGTAAATTTATTTAAAAAAAATATTTATATCACTAATAACTTAAGATCTCAACTTATGTTCTACATTATGAACATTTAATATTCCTTCTCCAATTTGATTTACATTGCTGGAATGATTTATACATGATAGTTTTAGTTCAAATTGATGTTCCAGGTTCATATTATAAAGTTTGTTATGAAGACAAGAAACTTCTCATATCTCGCTAACCCACTAGCCTGTGAACCGGTGAAATTAATTTTTAAAATATTTTTCAAGCTACTCCTCTCTTACTAACTAGTTTTCTTAACGAGTTCAGTTATGTTGCTCGTTGTGTATCGTTTTCAATTATTTTTGTATATGTACAATAATTTATTTATAATTAAATTTATCCCCTTCATCCAGCCTGAATATTTCTTCAAACCTTCAAACCTTAATATATTTTGTATCTGTATATAATATATCATATTTGTATATATAGTATATTAAATTTGAGCATCACGTCAATATTTTTATTGGATAACTACAATTCTACTAACAACTAAAATCTAAATTGATAAATAAATCACATTATGTTTGTAAGTAATTTTCTAAAAGATGACCGTGCATATAAACATCTAAGATATAAATGGGCTAGATATCATGAACATGAACCCATACATCTATACATGAACCATGTATAGACACAATGAACGGTAACGTCTAGTGCATTACTTTTTTACGACTGCATTACCCACAAAATTGGAGCACATCAGTGACAAGCATTGACACTATTGTGGCAGGAATTGGTAAGTCTGTGGTATCATACCCGGCTGAGGCGTTGCAGGATTCTACCACCTAGTAGTATCGGTTGTATTGACATGGCCAATTGTTCGCATTTTACGAACTGCCTAGCAGAACGGCAGACGATATATTCCTCAAAAGGGCCCGGACCGTGCCTTAACGATTTTCCTGCGCTATAGAAAAACTTACTCGTACCCTTTACTTCTAACTTTCTTAGTATCATATTTCTTAAAGACAAATTACAATAATTATACTTCCCCTTTTTTATTCTTGAGCTCTTGTATTCGTTTAAAACTTAATTATTTCTACTGCTAATGCATATATTGCGTTAATAACATAACTTAAAATGTCTTATGCGAAATTATTCAAAGAAAATTGATGTTTTCATTGTCATCATTTATCAATGCTATGTTTGCTATGTAGATGTTGGAAAAGTTCCACCTTTCGAAAAACTCAACTTTACTGAACACTGTTCAAAACTGTGATAACACCCAAATTTGATATTCATTAATTCAATATGAATATCAAATCAAATGTGATGTCATAAATCATTTGTATTTTATTTTCTTTATTGAGACAACATACAGTTACATCTTTACTTAAATACTAAAGTACTATTCTTTAGACTATATGTAAATATTGATCCGTATCCTACGTACATGTTGTTCCCTCCGTCCCGAGTTGATCCGTTCCCCTTTCTGAAGGATAGATTAACCGCCTTAAGAGGCGAATAAAGGCCAATACTTGTCTACCAAGACTTGATAGTCGCTACAATTACTCCCTTAATGGTTAATCAACAAATTTAACACGATACGACGCGCAAGTATTTTTGATCACTACC